>PYAF01002033.1:648197-689055 GCA_007407185.1 Glycine tomentella | reverse complement strand
CTTGTCAGCTGAGAAATCTCTATTGGAATCTGACCCACAAAGCCAGAATATGACAAATTCAGATACGTCAACCTTTCCAACTTGTTAAATCCAGATGGAATAACAGAATTGAAATTATTAGAAGCCAAATTCAATTTCTGGAGAAATTGAAGACTGAATACCGCACTTGAATCATCAAATCCACCACTGATCAATTCTCCACTCAGGTCAAGGCCAATGACACATCCTTCGTTGTCACAGAATACTCCTATCCACCTGCAACAATCATGACTTGGATTCCATGACTTCAGCTTCCTGCTGCTTTTTGAGCTGAACGTGACGTTGTTCTTGAGTTGGAGCAGTAAAGACCTTTGATCATCAAGACAAAGGCCAGAAACCACTAAGGCGTGGTTAAAGAGGCACAACCAATAGAATGGAATCATCAGACGTGCTAAGAGTATTTCAATTCTCATTGTAGATATTGATAATTAGAAGTGTCGACACCTTCGCTCAATGAAGTTTGAATTGTAGAAAAAATGAAGGTTGTGTTTAAAAGTTCACATTTTTTGTTGGAAAGTCTTCGTTCAGTGTTGTCTTTCTCTAGGGGCCACCAGATATTCGCACTGGGCAAGAACATCGAAGTTTCGCCTTTGAATTTTCATCTACGCAAATTGCACCATTTATTTTTCTAGTCGGGTTTGAATTTTAATACTATTAAATTCTAACTCCCAGTTTTGTCTTGTTTTTGGTTTTTTTTTTCTAAACAAAATTAAGTAGCAATTTCAATGAAATTTTAGTGATCTTTTTATGGATTCCTTAATGTCACATCACTTTTTTTTCAAAATTTTTTCTATTTTTTACTTCAACAATAAATCTCATTTTAAATTTTTAAATTATTTTTTTCAAGGTCCTATAAAAATTGTATACAAATCAATTTTGTGGAAAGGATAAAAAATCATTTTTTAAATGAAAGCAAATCTCCAATGTCCTGTTCCAATAATGGATTTTAGGAAGATCACATCATTTCCTTACAAAATTTCTTATTGAAGATGCTCAAAATTTAAATTTATGGAGAGAGAAAATAATTAGTATAGCTTGATCCTAGTACTTTTTCCCGTGACTTAAATATCGTTGTGTATGCAGCTGTTTCCATTTGGATTTTAGATTAATTTGGATTGCTTTACCAGAAACTAGTTAATTCACTCTAATGTTGGCATCAGAATGATATATATTGAGATGAGCATCTATGAAATTGACCTCAACTAAAAAGTTGTTAGGTGAAAGGTCAAATGCAGTTAAACATTAAAGCCTCCAAATCAAATCTAGATGTATTATGCCGCTCAACTTGTTTGAAGATAGTTTTAAGTATATAATGTTTGCTGAGTTGATCGAACAACAGATACAAGAATAGGACTCTCAAATTATTATAGTATATAATGCAGACGAGGAAAAGTTTAAAATTTCATCCAATTGACAATAAGCAGGACTATAGGAATATCTTTTGCACTAGAGGAAGTGTGAAAGGAGATGAATGCATGATTCCACGAAATGAAATATTTTGTAAGTAAATTTAGGAGACCCTCATAATGAAAGAGTGAAATTGACTTGGTGAAGTTGACTCAGCAGTGAAGATCGTTGTTGTAAGATATGTCAATCATGGGGCAATGGATCCTATGCTGTGATCTTTACTACTGCATAAGATTTTAACTCTTTTGTAAATTTTACTAATATAACATACTTTATATTCCTATTGTAAAGAAAAGTTTAATAAAATAAAGTTTTTTTTTCTTTCACTTGACCATCCCAAATGTTTTTTTTTCCGCTTGCGATAATCCCTGCTCCAATGGTTAGTGTTCTAAACTTGAAAATATTCTCTGCAAACCTTCCAAGCACTCAAGATTACTTTGCTTTTAGAAACCAATTTTTTATCAGTCAAAAAGAAAAAACGGAGAAACCATTTTACTTTTGAAAAGTTGTTCGAAAAACTACAGAATAATTCATCTGCAACTTCGAAGAGCCTTCCGTATGTAGAAATTAGGCATTTTATTATGTCAAATTGAACATTGTTATGAGTAGACAGCCAGAGTAGACATGATGATGCTGACTAGGGACAAATGGAAAAGCTACAAAGTATAACCAAGTCAACACACTTATATTTTTTTTTCTGAATATGGAGAAAATCTCACAGCATTTAACATAAGGAGCGTTTTATTTTGACCAAGCATTTAATTTAAGTTTAAATATATTTTTATTTTTAATAAAATATTTAATTTTTAATAAATTTTTACTTTACATTGAATCTCTAATAAGATAATAATTTTATTTTTGATCTTTGATATTTTCTTTTAGTCTTTGATAAATTAATGAATTTTATTTTAATCCAAACTAATCAATATCATCAACATCAATAACACCTTTAATCCAAATTAATTGGGATCGGTGGTGATGAACTAATGATAGATACGAGGGATAAAAAAAAAGGGAAAGAAGGGGGGAAGTTGAAAAAAATGACTAAAAATTGATCATTTGGAATACAGAGATAATAACGGGTTTAACCTTCCACCAAACTTATAGTTTTTCTCCATTCCGTCCTATGACATATTATCTGCGAATCTATATTTCACTCCATTAATTCTTGTTTAACTATCTTTTATCAGGTAAGTTTCGATCTACATCTACTTCTCTTTGTGTCGAGTTTTTGATAACAAACTTTTGTTCTTATAGGAGTATCAAGGGACCGTTTCATTATGTGTCAAAACCATTTTAATATATGATCTCTCATCTTTTTATTCGCCGATACCACATCCTTATTTCTTCTATCCCTATTTTTTGCTCATGTTTTCTATGTATTGACCAACATTAAGCTACATATAACATTGTAGGTTTTACAGTTATTCTATAGAATTTTCCTTTTAACTTAAGGAAAATTTTGCAATCACACAATAATTCAAATGTACTCCATCATTTCATCCACTCTACTCTGATTCTATGATTTACATAATCATCAATCTCTTCAGTTTTTTGCAAAATGGATTTACTATTTCCAATTTCTGAACACAATGAGGCATCAGAATATCCATCCATAATTGGAGGATAACCTGAATAACATAGAGCATAATCTTTAGTATCTTTAAGGTATCTCATCAGCTTATTGAGGGCAACCCAATGCTCTTTACTAGGATTACCAGTGAAACAACTCAACATGCCAACTGCAAAGGCTATGTCAGGTCTAGTGTAACTCATAGCATACATAAGACTACCTATCAGTTTTGAGTACTTTAACTAATCCACTTTGGTTCCTTCATTAGGACTCAGTCTTTTGTTATAATCATATGGTGTCTCACTCAGTTTACACTCACTGTATCCCCAGAAAGTAGCTGCTCAATATAATGAGTTTGACTAAAGGGAGATAACTTGCCTTTCAAAGCTTACTTTCATACCAAGAATAACAATTTTTTTTTAAGTTTATTTTGTGATAATCAAGCAGCAGTTCAAGTCGTAAAGAATACTCTCTTTAATTCAAAGAAAAGACATGTAGATTGAGACATGCGTTGTTGAATTATCTGAGAGAACAAGAAGTTATCACCTTGGTTGATGTGAGATTGAAGGATAACATGGTCGATGCTCTCACAAAAGGTTTGCCTAAAGATCGATTATTAAAAATAGTGGGGGAAATGGGGTTAAAGACTATATAGACAAGTCTTAATTATTATTTACTTACCTTTAATTGTGTGTTTTGAATTATCGAATCTTTCTTTGTTGGCCAATTGATAAACACAATTTATATGTTTTATTGATGATCGTGGTTGCTAACTATTTTGAAAGGGTGAGTTATCTCATTCCAAACTTGATGCTAGATTATTTGACTTTAAGGAATTAGTAACTGTGACATTTCAAATTGAAACATAGAAATAGTTGATTATATAAGAAGCTTATTGCTCTTGTTCTTAATTGAAACTTGACATTACAAGACTAGGTTATTGTAAGTGACGTGACTATTAGTCTTATTATGTGAAACGAGATAATCGTTACCCTCTTACAAATAAACTTAGGTTGATTACTCTTTATAACTTAAACTATTTAGGTCTTGTTCATAATTTATGAAACTGACTTGATGCTTATGAACATGATATTATGATACTTTATGACATTGATATATGTTCTTCTTTGCCTAATGATATGATGCTAAGTTCTTTTAGTAGAACTAGACATTTTTAGTAGCTTATTCAAATGATTGAATTTTTGATAATATGAAATTTATATTTGACATTCTACAGGGGATGGTAGAGATGAAGGAGAGCTTAAGAAGTTGGATCCTTAGGAGGATGAGCAACTTGATATATGAATATACCATTTAGAGTAGTAGGGAACTTTACATTTCACTTGCTATTGTCCATTATATTGAAGTTCATTTACTTGAGACTTACATTTTGTTATTTCTATTTTGTGAACATTATGATTATTATGCTTCTTTCTTATATTTGTAAGGCCTTAGACTATTTTGATTGACCTACTTATACTTGATTGTTATGCATATGTTGGTTGTGAACTGATTTTGAGATTGATTTTTTAGATGTCGGCACTACTACAAACAGCGTTTTCTACGTCGGTTCAAGAACCGTCGTTGTAGGCAATGTCGTTGAAAAGTAAGACATTCAACGACGATTATTGAATTGTCTTAGAATATCACATTCTAAGACGGTTGTAGGGGACAACCGTCTTAAAATGGGACATTCGAAGACAGTTTGTTTGTGATAGGTTACAACCGTCTTAGAATGTCCAATTCGAAGACGGTTTTCCAGATAACCGTCGTAGAATGTCTTTTTTGAATTAAAAAAAATAGAAGATTCTAAAACGATTTTTTTTGCAAAAATCATCTTAGAAGTTTACTTTCTAAGACGATTTTCTATATAACTGTCTTAGAATGTCTTTTTTTGAATAAAAAAATTGAGGTTCTAAAACCGTCTTAAAAGTCTACTATTAGTGTAATAATAATAATAACATTAGAATATATATATATATATAACAACATATATATATATATAAAATCGGAGGAAAAATATATATAACAACATATAAATATATATATATATATATATGTGTATATATATATTAACTTCAATTGCACTTATTAATTGCATAAATATTATATATGTAGGGCAGGTCTAATATAAAATGATTAATTAGTGCACACTATATCTAGAAATTAGAAATGAAAATCGAATCTTACATTACAAACTAATTAGCATATAAAGGCAAGACATAATACCTTCATGCCACATGTAAATTGAAGAAGCCACTTGTCAGGACACTACAGAAGGCGCAAAAGTTAAAACAGTGTGAGAAAAGAGAGGCTAGTAGGCTACACATATCACAAAATAACCACAGAAAATTAACATGGTGTTTGAAAAGGAGAAATAACATACTTAATTACAAAACTATAGGTAAAGTCTATGAAGGTATGAAAGACAACTAAGAGTTCATTACTTGAGCTCACCAATTCAGCGTAATCTAAATTCTAATCTCAGCTACTCTTTCCTATAATACAAAACTAAATTGAATGCATTGTTTTTTTTTTTAATAATCAATATATAATCAACAAAGCAACTCCAGCATATATATTATGCAATTTGAAGTGATGTCATAGAAAAAAAAATAAGAATACTAAATTTGCTTATATTTTTTTTATAATGTTTTATATAGTATAAGGTTTTGTTTCTCAAGAGACATCACCTTTAATATTTGATATTTTTTTTTTGAATTGCACCACTTATGCTAACATTTTATTAATATCAGTAATATAGACCGTGATGGTTTTTCTTTTTCACATGTTCTATATCTGAATGAAATTTTATGTTAAATTCATGAGATAATGGGTCCATTTAGAGGGAGTAGTATGAAAATTTACAAAATCATAAAAAGAAAAGTAGTACTACACAAAACTTACATGGAGTCCAACTAATAATAAAAATTATGACCACTAGTTATCTATAACATTTCAAATAGTCAAACATGCATAAGATAGGGAAGTGAGAAAAAGATAAGAGTACCGTTAAAATAGAATTATTTAATATTAATGTAGGTATAATGTGCTTCATATCTTCCTGTCCATCGATGCCTGCATAGAAGAATTTAATCAATTTATTCTATGAACTATATAAAGGAATAGAATTAAAAAAATCAGTAGCTTGTCATTACATATCAGTCCATAAAGGGATTCTTTGAAGTATTTAATCAATTTATTCTATTGTTGGTACTTGATACCACAAAGAAAAGTCAAAACCAATTAAAAGTAATTTCAATATACCACTAAAATAGTAGTTCGTTTGTATTATTAAAAGTCCATTATGAAATATAAATTTGCATTTTATAATTGATTCAAAGAAAGGATGCTAGACAAAAGCCCGTGGATTCAAGAAATCCAAGTGCTTCTAATGTTTTTAGTGGACCTTTATTCCCATAAAAAAATCCTGTTATTTCAATTCCCAAGCAAAAAAGCTTAGAACATGCCAAGAAATCTTATTAATATTACCAACTCAAAAACCATGTACCAATGCCACAAATGAATAATGAAAATTATTCTACAACCATACTTATCGATCAGTTCTTACCGTCACAATGGAAGATTTGGTCATAGTCAAATATGTATGTTGTTACCTTAACAACAATCCTAAGGATAATTTCCTGGTTTTGAAGTGGAAGTTTTGATATATTCACCATGAGATCAGGAGCCAGATCTTCCTTTTCCTATTCAAAATGCACAGGGCATTAGATAGTCTCCACAATAAGCATTCAATAGCATAAAACAAATTTATTAAAAGAGCCCAAGACCAATCACTTTATCTATTTGTCTTATAATAAACATAATTTACTTTTGAAAATTAACCAAATGCTGAAAACGAATTATCAACATCAAGGTATTGTAGCATGCAAAAGTTTCCCGGAGCTGGAAAAGATTCCTGGTGCTAAGTATCCAAATAATATGATCATCCTCTAATTTCTTGCAGTTGATAGCTTCATGTAGTTTTGATGCCTCTTCCTTGGCTACCTCCAAATTTACAAGCACTTTATCATACCTGAATGAGCTTACTAGGCTCACTAAAAGCTGCACAAGATTACGCATATCAAATTTCCAGAGGAAATCATAGAAAAAACTGGAAATTAAGTGTTAGAGTGAATCATGAATGCAACAGTATATTCTGACTATAATAGCTGCTTTAAAGAATCCATGAATCTTAAGTGTCTGTGATTCATTATGACATTAACAATTCAAGCCTTGATTTTTAGGTTTGAAGCATGCTCAGCCCACAAAGAAAACTATCCATTTAGCTGTGTTTAAGTTTAGTGAATGAATGATGCCAACTTTAGAGAAATTACAATTTGAAACTCCATATATTTTCTTCTTACTCATTTTCATCATCAATTATAGTTTTTCTTTGTATCCTCATTCCTCACATCATAACTTAATCTTTCAAGAACCATTACATTGGTTAAGAAAAATGCATGAAAAAGGAACATCCTTAATATTAAATTGACCGAGTTCTTGTGTAATATGTTTTTCACTCCTGTTTTATTCTGTGTTACTACAAAGCATTGCCCATTTCACATACTCAGCTACTAAAAATCATAGTGCTAAGAATTTTGGAACCTATCATGCATAGTTACCTAACAAATAGTTACTTCGTACATAATGGACACTTAATCAGCTTCTTTCTTTATCTCCACATTTAAATCTTTCCTTCCATGCTATTATATGAGAAATGAGAAATGAGAAATGAAAAAATAGTAAATATTTTTAACATAAGGTCAAATTAAATAACAGAGTAATATAAAAAAGTAAATAACAGAGTAATATTATTTTTAAAATAGTAAATATTTTAGTAATATAAAAATAATTTTTATAG
Organism: Glycine tomentella; assembly: GCA_007407185.1. Lineage (NCBI taxonomy): Eukaryota > Viridiplantae > Streptophyta > Magnoliopsida > Fabales > Fabaceae > Glycine > Glycine tomentella. Next base: position 681,172 of record PYAF01002033.1, on the reverse strand, counting down.
CCCTTCCATTAAAATAATTTAAAGGACTCAACACGTTGCTATAAAATATAACTTGATCAAAGACATCAATATAGACTTGCTGAAGAGAATGAGAACTGCAGAACTGATTAATCTCATGATGAATCTTGTCATATATCCATGTCTTGTCATAATGTACACCGTAGTTGAGCAATGTCTCAAAGACAAATTCCTTATGGAGTCGATTCACAACCTGACAGAAGAATATACATCACTGCTATGAAATTATTGAAGATGTGAAAAAAAAACACACTAGTAAATCTGAGATTACATAAAAAAAATATTTGCTATTACCTCAATCTTCCCAAAACTAATCATAACACCACCTTTAGTACCGCAGGGTATATCTGTCACCTGTAATAGTCACCATAATTAAAAAATACGAATTACAAAGCCATGAGAAACTGAAATTCCCATTCTGAACTTGCTCTAATGAAGTTACCGCTGTATTCGTTTGAAGTGTAACTTGAATAGGTTCATACTGAGTTATAAAAGACATCTTTAGATGGAAGCCTGGGAAATTAATACGAAGAACATGAAGCAAACGTTTATGCTAGTATACATTGAAGAAAACAAAGGAGTATTTAGCACCTGGCTCTGTAATTGTTTTCAGAAGGGCACCTCCTCTCCAATATACCCCCACATGGCCTTCAGGGACATGGTGCAGAATGGAAAAGCTATTTTGGAAGGATGGTGACGTTGAAGGAAGCAAAACCTGTAGATGATATCACATATTTATAAGCTTCAAAGGCTGAGAAGAATCAATTTAAATATTTTCCATTAGTAAGAACTAGTACAACAACTAAAACTTATCTCAGCATTTGGTTTAGCTACATGGATCATTATAAAAAACTAAATTTTTGGAAAACCTACTTCAATATAATTTCCAACACAATCAACATGGAAAATCAAGTCAAAGATGAAAATAGTAAGAAGAACATCTTTATTCTATGAACTGATCGTCACAAAAAGTAGTAAGCAGTAATTATTGCCAAAGCAAAATCGAATCAAGTCAAACCAAGCCTATTCATTATCCTTTAAGACGGTTTTTGTTCAATCGACGTTGAATCAGTGTCGTAAAAGGCTACTTTTTTAGTAGTGTGGGATTTGGATGAGTTTAGATTTAATCTAAAACTCTTGGTGTTTATATTGATATATTGATCTTAGAACATATTCATGAGAGTGATGATTCACTTAGTTTGATTGCAAATGTTGTTTGGGTTTAATGTTTTATTATTAAAACTCTTTGACTGATCCAAGTTGATTGTCTTGGACTGCATGTGGATGATTCATGTTTGTTTTAACATTACATTGACTACCTTATTGGATTGTGCTATATGGTGAACATAGGAGGAGATTGTTGAATATATTTAACAATATATATTAAATATTAATATGTTCACATACAAGTCCGATAAGTTATTGTATGGTTAGAGGGGTCCATATGGGTTGGAGTCCAATAGTTTGCTATATTACTAGGGTTTTTCCTAAACTGGAAGTAACATTGTTGAGCATTCCACATATGACGTTTTTTGGTGTAATACTTTAAGCACCCAACACTATACCCTTCTCTTTCTCAAACTCCTTGCCTCCAACAATCTTAAACACTAAACCCTTCTCTCTCTCAAACCCCTTACCTCCAACAATCTTTAAGTATTTCATCAAGAAGCATCAGATGTTGAATGTTCAATAGTGTTATATCTAATTTAGGAAAAATTCTAATAATATAGCAAGGTATTAGACTCCAGCTCATATGGGTCTATATAATCATACAATAACTTATTGAATTTGTATGTAAATATATTAATATTTAATATATATGTTAAATATTTTCGAATACTTTTGTGAGAAGTCTTTCCTTGTCACTTCCATTTGAATTTATGCAGGTCACCGAAAAGGCTGCTGGGCAACGAAGTAAATTTGAAGGCATGTCTTTAACTTTAGTGTGATGTTTTACACGCAGTCTTACGCAAAGTCACTCCTTAAACTCTGCCAACGATTTCAAGAGGATCTATTTCTTTGCTTCCATTTATCATAGCTTTTTTTTTTTTTTTAAAAAAAAAAAGAGTAATAAACATTTCAAATAACTTATCACGAATTTAGGATGTTTATATGTTTATATTTCTGTATACTTTATTTTCTTCTTACTATTATTTCTTTTTTGTCTCTAGATAGAACGGGCTATTGAGGATGTAAAGTGCAGAGAAACTGAGTTTAAGGTTGGTTGTTAATTTGTTATTCTGAAAGAATTATTAAGAATTGTGTGATTATCATAATTTCTCTATATTAGGATGATCGAGTGCAAAACATTTCCATTTTATATATAAGTATTTCCCTATATATTGTTTTACATTAGATCTTCGATTGCAAGCTACTTTCTTTTCTCCTCTTAGTTGGACAAGCAATAAATTTGTGGCTACAACTTGACAAATATAGTTACAATTCACTTCAATATGCTGGTACCATGGTAGATATTGGCAGGGCCGGTCCTGAAAATTCTTTGGCCCGAGGCGAAATGGAAAAAATAGGCCCCTACCACACATTTTTTTTGAAATACAAATAATATTAAGACTAAGAGATGGAAAAAACGGATCCTTAACACACAAATTTTTTGAAATACAAATAATATTAAAATTAAGAGATTGAAAAAATGGACCCTTAACACACAAATTTTTTGAAATACAAATAATATTAAAACTAGGGATAAAAGATGAGCCTCTAACACACAAAAAATGGATCTCTAACATACAAATTTTTTGAAATACAAATAATATTAAAATTAACGGATGAAAAAAATGAGCCCCTGACACATAAATTTTTTGAAATATAAATAATATTAAAAATAAGGGATAAAAAAATGGGCCTCTAATACACAAATTTTTTGAAATGTAAATAATATTAAAATTAAGAGATGAAAAAAATGGATCCCTAACACACAAAATGGGTCCCTAGCATACAAAATGAACTCCTAACATAGGTTTTATTTTTATTTTTATTTTTTTAATAAAAATTTTTACTTAAACTACCGGCCCAAAAAATTTTGGGCCCTGGGCGAAGGCCCTGCTGGCCCTGCCCCAGGGCCGGGCCTGGATATTGGATGAGTAGCTATTTGAATGGCATTTGGATTTTGTATGTGACTTCAACCATTTTTTTTATATTATTAGAAATATTCTCAAATTTAGAATATAAATTTAAAACATCTTATGAATTGTATTAAGTGTTTTAAATTTAGAATATAATAAAATATATTTATTTGTTTAAGTAAAAATATAGAATATATATATATATATATAGAAGAAATGTTCAAAATAATAAAAACTATACGAATAAATAATTCAACAAAATATATTGAATTTAAAATTTGAAATAAGAGAGCTAAAAGTTTTATTCTAATATTATTTTTAAGCTTAGGAATAGATAGGTTAATTGATTCAGATGTCTATGTAACTATTAATATGTATTTAGTTATGTCATTATAATGACATACAACAATGAAGATAAATAAATTTGTGATTTTTTTTTTCAATTTTGTTACAATTTTTAGTCCTTATAAATCACTTATTCTCATAATCATAGTAACATATTTCAATTTTTCATTTTGTGACTATTTTTTGCCCTCATAAATCACTTACTTTCATAACCATAGTAACAGATTTTAATTTTTCGAGGATGAAAAAAAGACTCAAAATTTTGTAAGAATGAATCCAAATATTTTGATATTTATACGGACAAAAAACATATTTTAGTCTATAATTTAATTTTTAAAAATTTCATGTAAACTCGAATTCGTCCAAATCAAACTCTGAATAAAAAAATAACACATTTTAATTTTACGAGGATTAAAAATATACATAAAATTTTACATGAATAAATATCAAACTTTTCGATATTTATATGGAAGAAAAATATATTTTATAGTAACAAAAGAAGTAAATAAAAACCTTAATCCACAATTTGTGACAATATTCGTAGAGCAGATATCTGAGCTAGCTCTTAAACTTATGATCACACAGGCACAATTATTATTTTTTAATTGTGAAATATCTCTAGTGGTTCCATGCCACTTACAAGGCGAGATTTTATTCATGATTTTTTTTACTGCACGAAAATATATTATTAAGTATGCAGAGATCGAACCACGTCAAGGGATAGCACCACCTTTAAGGCGATCACAGCACTTTTCGCAAACTCCCGACTCCGTGAACCCTGAACAACATCCACAAGCGCATTTTCCTGGAATTGGAGTTGAACATGCTATAAAATCAAGGTCACCCCCACCACCAACTAATTTGGCAGTACCCTCTTCACTAGTTCCTTTGACAACCTCACCTGCAAACACACGAACCATTTACCATAGAAAGAAAATCATAAATGTGATTGAGGATAAAATTAAAACGATATATAATAATTAAAGTGATCATAAAAATTCAAGTATGAAAAGGTTAAATGATAAGATACAAAATGCCGGCAGGGTATTAAGTCCTACCTTTATGATCCAACGAATCCTTTAAATTTAGAGTTTCAGTTAGTAAATGATATTAATTATAAATTAATTAATAAAAAGGGTTAAATATCTCGTTAGTTTCTTCAATTAGGTATTTCTTTTCTTTTTGTTCCTGCAATTGTTTTCCAAATGGTATTTATAATGTTTTTTCATTTTGCCTATCATATTATTTTGTTTTAACTCTTGTCATATATCTTTTTTTTTTATCCTGTGTAATATTTGGTTCATTTTGAATTAGTTCCTATAAAGAAAAAAATCGATAGAAACTAAAAGCAATTTTTTTAGGTATTACAACAACATAGAAAAATAGAAATATTACAAGGTCTATAACAAAATAGTAAGAACCAAAAGCGAAAAACGAAAATTTTAGAAGGACCGTTTAAAAAAATGTAGGGATATTTTTTTTTATTTAAAAATGTATAACTACAAAAGGACAAAAAATGTTTAAGACATTAAAAAATTATAAAACGTTAATAACCAAAATATATTAGTAATATGACTTTTTCATAAATTAATTATATTTTTAAATGTTTAACTAATGTTTTGACAGCATTTTTTTATAAACCAATGCATTATTAACAGACTAAGTGTAGTACAAGGTGCACCCACTTAGATGAAGTACTTGCATCGAGTATTTTATGTCCTGAGACACGCACACACGTTGCAACCCACAAACCCCTTCCAATAGCTCTAAGCAGTAAGCACTGTTTTGAAAGCATTTAATTTATTGATATTATCTTTAAAGTACTTCATGAAAGTATATAATTAAGGAAATTTTATATATGGCTCACCGTAGTTAAAATCCCTAGCTGCCACCTCTGAGGAGAACACAAGGAGCATGGCCAGCATGATTGGGATAAGTAATGCTATCTTCGTCTTCGAACCCATATTTTTGATAGTATACTATAACAGATCTACAAAATGAGATTATATATTTGGTAATAAAGGGTGAGAAAATTAATGGAATATTTATACTCTATATATAGCTAGGAGCGGAGGAGGGAGAAGTTATTGGGACCATTCACTTAAATGGAGCAGTAGGAAATCCATTAATTATTAGTCTTTTCAAAAGAGTTAAGAACCAATTTACTTTTAACTAAGAGTATCAAAAGTATTATAATAATGTACGAGGATGTAGAGGTAATTTTCTTTTTTCTGATGTCTCCTTGATATTCTTCCTCCTCCTTCAAATAGTATTCCACCAAGTAGAAGTTGGGGTATATGCAAAAAACACTTTAATGTTTAAATCAGGTCTCTAATATAAACAATAAATGAGAATAATAAACATGAATCAATAGTGTCCTTATCTTGATATTTACTTAGCAATTTATAGTACCTTGATGGGTCTTGAATCTATATGTCCTTTTCCAAGGTTGCCTATAATTATTATTAAAGAATTGATCTCTCCCTTAATTATTCTTTACCCGTTAATCAAAGTAATATTTCTTTAGTAAGTTGTCAAAAATCAGAGGACACATGTTCAGTTTTCAATTAGATCAAGCATTTAGTAAGGGTATCGAATATTCGACCAGATGAAATATCCGATACTATAAGAAATATCATGTATTCGATTTAGCTGAATACCTGATACTACGATATGTATCATACACCTAAGATTATCAAGGGTATATGATATTCCTAATACCTATCCGGTATAATAATTGTTGCCGGTCATTGTAATATTCACATTTTATTGTAAAATAATCTTATTATATTCATTGCGGTTAGAATATTATAAGGCATGAGACAAAGCTTGTCCCTCATTGTTGTAATATCAGTATTACAATTTGTTAAAATAATAATTAAAACCATTCGACATTCATAAACGCTGCCTACAAAATTTGAAGTTGTTTTAATCAAACATGTCACGCACACTACACCGAGTGATATGCCAATTAAATTAAATACTATAATAGACATGTAATTGCTTGTTTCAGATTTATGGTTGAAGCATTTGTCGAGTTATCTTTTAAAACACAGCGTCAAATTATGCTTATTTTTATTGAAGGTCTTTCTTAAAAGGGAATAAATGTTTAAATCTACTTTTTGAAAGTCATTATCGTGGCTTCTGGACCTCATATAGGGGCGTGGGGTTTAGTTAATTAGTTAGTTAAACAATGTACGTGGCCTGTAAATTTACTACATCCAATTTTTAGGAATCATTAAAACTGGTTCAACTAGAAACCAGTCTAGTGGTGATTGATTTGTTAACTCCAAAGTATAATAAGTACCATTGTTAAAACCCATTTTATGTAGATGAAGAGATTCATGAAGAAACATTGGACTTCTCTTTATTCGAATACTAATTCCCATCGATAAGACACTACTACATGCCGCTAAATTTACTACGGTTCTACGCACATAATAACGACGGTCCAACGACTGACGTAGATATAGAAGCATTTTAAAGACAGTGTTGAAACCAACTTTGATTAAGCCTAATCCACTACGGTTCTTTCAGAAGAACCGACTTTGAATAAGCAATATCTACTACGGTTCTCTAACTAGAACTGACTTTGATTTAGACATATCCACTACGGTTCTGTTTCGAAACCAACTTTGATTAAGCTGTTTCGACTACGGTTATGTTATCAGAACCGACTTTGATATGCTTATATCCACTACAGAGAATCATATATTTGTCATTATGATTAAATTTTTAAGCTTCAATATAAAGTCCAATATTAGCAGATTAATCCTTTTCCAATTTAGATCCCATCTAAACCACACATTACATGTTTTCCAATTTACATCCAGGCTAAACCACACATGTTTAGTATACAAATAAAATGTTTCAAGGTAAACAATAACTACTACCTAAATGCGTGCCCTGGATTTGATCTGCAGGCTTTTAATTGTTAATCAAACCTGCACAAAACAAATCAATGTGACTCAATGTTATATACATAAACATAACACATGAAAAACAACCTTTAAAACAAACTAGAATACCAACATTATTAGGTCATGACTTTATGTTCATTTGGAACTTGTATCTGAATTTGTTCAGATCCGACAATAGCTTGAGCAGGGGAGAGGCCTCGAGCTACAACTGAACGACAACCCCCGGCATCAGCCTGTACAATGTCAAAATGAAACAACAAAATTGTAAGAATAAAAGCAAGAAAAAAGGGAACAACAACAATGAAATAAAGATTGGATGTCATATCAAACCTCTGCAATCACAACATTCACTACTTTTTCTGCCTTATGAATACTTTCCAAACCTCTGAAATAAAGATTGTTTGAAAAGGAACAAAAGTCAACATAATATTTACTTAACCTGTAACATGAACAAAGGCATTCAAATAATTAAATATTCACCTTGCAGTTCTATTGGTATCCGAAAATTTCTAGATTTCTGCCTTCTATAGTACACGATCGAAATAGCCTGAAGGTAACCCAAAAACGATCAGCCAAATCATTTGCTGACTCAAACCCACAAACAATGGCAACTCTAATCAATGTTCTACTAACTTTGTGCTTTCTAGTACCTTCCTTAGCTTCAACTCCGAATACAGATTCAACAAAGGAGTTCAATGCTCAGATTATTGGTTTCTATTAAGCCATCTCTATTGGTTTCTAGAACCTGCTCAAATTATTCTACAGCCATCCTCTGTTGTTGACGATGCCCACCACTTTTGCTACACTATCATTAAAACTAAAAGCTATTTTCTGCCACAAAATAAAAATTAAGGATGTCTATTTGTAAAAAAAAGATTAAAAAACAAAGTTCAAAGTACTTATATATTTTCTTTTCTCTTATTTTCTCTTAAAATTATTTTTTTTTCCAAAATCCAAAATGCCCCCGTATTTTTTTTTATAGAGACAGCTTTAGGCCTTTCCTCAAAAATTTATATATAATTAGTATAAGTACTAGTACTTCGTAATATTAATTATATGAGATATTATATTATTAATTTATATTTGTAATGTGTATTAATAATCAAAATGACTATTCCTTACTGTATAAATAATTTTTGTTAGCGCACTCCAACCAAGTGGCAAGGCTGAAGTTTCCAATGAACAATGGCAAGGGTGAATTGAAGTTGCAGATATTGTTGGGTTTACTTTAACAAATGCACACGTAGCACATATATGGTCGCGACCTTCTACCATATATACCATCCCCTGTTTTGGCTTCACACTATATATACACGAAGTTGACTTCAGAAAAGCAATATACCATTACGAACTTATTTAGATATAAAATTAGAAAGTATATATAACAATTTTAATTAAAAAAATTCTAATGAGGGTAACAGTAGCTTTCAATCGGTATGACGAGTGGCTCATGTATGCCGTTGGTGGCAGTGCCGACCCTACCATCTAACAATTAACAAAGAAGCATCGAAAGACGTACCTGATCAGAAAATGGAGCAGGACGGCGAAAGAAGCACCAGCACCAACTGTGGAAGAAGCACGAGCACCCACCAGCGGCGCGGAACGACGGAACAACCAGCAGCGGCCGCGTGCGGTTTTCTTTCAGCCTTTTGTGAAAACTTGTGAGGTTTAATTTCCGCTAGGTCTTCAATAACACCCCCGTGGTTTTTTTATTCCTACAAAACGCACCGTTTTTGTATATTGTAATCAACTACAGTTATATGATTACAACCGTATTTGAAAAATCCAAATCCACTACGGTCCTTGCCTAACCGACTTTGAAATGGTTTTAACTATAACTAAAACGACAATGGTCTTCAATCAACTGATTTTGAAATGATCATGCTCCCATTTCAACTACGGTTTTCAAAAAACCGACTTTGAAAAGTTGACTTTTATTACAAAAATGCCACCGTGCACCTAACAACGACGTGTTTCATGGAACCGTCTTTATATGGCCGTCGTGGAAGCCTACAATTCTAGTAGTGAGAATTTCAATACTACTATAAAATAAAGGCTTTTAAAGACATTATAAAATTCTTTCCACGACGATTTTAAATATTTTTTGATGTTATCATCGTGAAAAATCAACACTTTCCATAATGATTTTTGAATTGACTTATAATCTCAGGTTTTGCACCGATTTTCATAGAAATTGTCTTAGAGTATTAGAAAAAACGTTTTTCACGTCGGTTTTGTAACACATTTTCCAATGGTTTGAAAATCATCTTTGAAGCTGCTGTCGTGGAAAGTTAACACCTTCCACGACGGTTTTTAAATCGTCTTTGAATCTCAATTTTTATGTCAGTTATCTTCAAAACCATCTTAGAATGTGTTTTTTGTTTTAAAAAATGTTAAAAATTAACATTTCTAAGACGATTCTTTTAGAAAACCGTCTTAGAAAGTCTATTTTCTAAAACGACTTTTAGAAAGAACCGTCTTAGAATATGGACATTCTATGATGATTTTCTAAAAGAACCGTCTTAGAATATGAACTTTATAAGATAATTTTCTAAAAGAACTGTCTTAGAATGTGTTATTTTTTCAAAACCAGAATTTATTTATTGATAAACTGTCATTAAGGTAAAGTGAAAAATTAATTACCAACTAATACCAAAATTAATTACTATCAACTACAATGATATACTAAAGGTAACTATAATCCTGACTTTTAAAACAAGAAAAATATGCAAGTCCAGGTACAATGGATTGGATAAAATCACATGTACCTACCACATAACTGAAAGATAGGGCCTTGAAGCCCGAAGACATGTGAGAAGAAAAACAAAAAATTTTCATTCAGAAACACACATACCACACAAGAATCATTTTTTAGGACATAGATATTACCTTATTTATATTCGAAACTTGATGATCAAGGATAGACTTGAAGATACAAGCCCTCTAATGTTGATCCACATCACTTCTTGTCAAGACTCAAGAACACTTCTTGAAGACCACCAACAAACACCAAAGGAGGCAGGCTAGGCACACCAATGGAGAGGAAGAAGGTTAGGTTTCAAAGTGTTTTTACTTATCTAAGAGACTCACCAATAGATGATATTGGTGGCTGAATTTTCTGTCAAAACTCACTCAAAGGGCACGTGAAAGGGAGAGAGAAAGTAAATAGTTTTTCCAAAATCTATTGTTAAAGAACTATGATCACAAGAGTATATTTTATAGAAGAGTTTTTGGTCATATTTTTAACCAACAAGTCTGATTATGAAGCATCCCACACGTGAAGATAAGATGGAGTTGTTGCATTTCAAAATTTGCCAACAACCTCCTATCATATCCTCCTAAGACCAAGTCAATTACTTGAGATTTATTTTGCCAAATAATCAGCCGTATGTAAGCCTCTAATCAGCCCTCAAACTTCTTCCTAAAATCTAGGACATGATAAGATGCTAGTTGAATTCAAATTCAAATCTAGCTCTTATCTTCTCCTTTTGATATGAAACTAACTACTATAGATAATTCATATTTAAATTCAAATATTTAAATTCAAAATTTAAATTGTCAAATTTAAATATTAGATAATTAATTTAACTATTTAAATTAATTAATAATGTCTTGGATTATCCAAGTCCATTAACTCCATTCATGCGCCCCTCTCTCTTTAAGATAGGTATCCAAACTCCTTCTTGGGCCAACAACCATTATTAGGTCAAAAACCTTTAATGCTAGAATATCATGACAATAAAGTGTTAGTGTGTGACCCATTAGGCCCAACATAGCTACTGACATAAATGAGTTTGGGCCCAACAAGGCCACTACCCATTTAATGACAACACAGAGCACTAGCAATGCTTTGTTGCCCCAGAACTAGTTAGGTAAATGACAAGATCATCCTATTAAATCTATTTGGTTTCTGTATGTATTTCCTTTCATCTCGGTTACCTTCCCATAAAACTTAGGGTAAGGAAACATATCAGCCCTTGCGGTCTAGGGTAAGCTTTAATATGAAATAGGGAGTCTCCAATTTTACTGACTCTAAAGGCAAATCATCTCATGATTTCTTTTACTATGCATAGATTCCCGAGTCCCGTAAATGTCATCCCGATTTCTTCGGTTTACAGATAAACTAATCTCTCACAGAGATTTGACGAATCCCTTCAGCTAGTCATCCTAGACTCGTGTTCTTTCAGGACATGCCCAAAGGTATACCTATGTGTTTCCATGTTTCAGGCAAACGAGGTATACAATCAAAACATATCTTCTAGAACACAGTCTAGGTGAAAATTTCTGGTCTAAGGAAAGACACATCCAATAATAAGAGATTACTCTAATGATACTATCTGTGAGATTTCCTCATAGAGTCTCTTTGTGAGTCCGCTTAGTGCGAGCTATACCCTTATAGATCCGCCCATGACTTTAGCTAAGACATCTCCATGTCTGTAGCTCATGAAGTCTTTACCTTGTATCTGCATACAAGTAGATAAGTCGTGCTAGTCTTACCCGAGATCGCTGATCCCCATTCTCAATGTCTTTAGACTAGAACTTAAAATTTAGGAGTAGACATCTGGCATCCTTGAATCCTTATGATCATGATCCCATCACTGATATTCAAGAGATACCTATTCTATTCCAAGGATTTTATCCAGTTACTCATATATTAATAATGATATCGACACAGAATATGAAACAAGATAAAGAGTGTTTATAATTTATTCATGACAATATAAAAAGTACATGTACGTCCTAATTTAATGAAAAGATTGTCTCTAGGACATCCATATACTAACAATAACAATTCAAAATTATTCACAAAAATTAAAACCTTTTTCCCTTCCCTAGACAGAGTTGGAAACATGGATCAAATATTGAAATGCCTAAGTTCAGAATTATTCACAAAAAAAACTTCAATGAGAATTAAACTTGCATTGCTAAAAGTAGAGTAATGCACTAATGCAATAGGCTTCCGACATGAATTAAATCATGCTCTATTACTCAAAATTGAGGCCACGAGCATGGTGACTTAGTAACCACCCTTAAAAATTATAGAAATTATAGCAAAATTTGAATATCAAATACTTAGTACGATGTCTTTCAACCTTACTTTCTATCTTTCTTAAATTGGACATTGCCTGCAATGGTTTTTATGAGAAATTACAGTCAAAGTACATCACTAGATTATTGTCAACTAGAAAATTGAAATGATATTCCAGAGAATGTGTTAATATCTTCAGCATAACAGATTTGTTTTGTGATAACAATAAAAGGTAAAATAAAACTCTAGTGGTTAAATGATGTTTTGAGCAAAAAATGTATAAGGCATGTTAATTGTGAGTATATAATATCCTTTTAATTATTCCAAGCTAGTAGCTACACGTATTTGCTAGCTGAGAAAATATAGTATTTTACTTGAATAGTTAGGAACTCCAATAGGAATAAGCCTAAAAGGTGTTTTGTAACCTAGAACTGTCCTGGGAAGCAAATCGACATCAACAAGAAGAATCCATGTACCTCACCATCCGAAAAATTGAGGACCTAAACCATGCCCTAAGAAATTTAAGGATTATTAGTGAATGTTTTCAACTGACCCAACAAATTAGTGCTTGGTAAGCATAAGAGTTGAAATAGTTGTAAGAAACTCCCAGTTTCAAAAACAACATGAAGATTTCCAACCCCACTTTTCTTCCCTCCAAAAAGGAGTTCAGCTACCCCTGAGGCTGAGTAATGTTTAATGAGACAAATAACAAAAATGAGATCTCAATCAAGAAAAAGAGTTAACAATACATATGGAAAATGCAAAATGACTACTTACTAATCTCTGGATGACATTGGAGTCCAAGTTAGTCTAAAAGAATCATACACATCTCCAAAGAAAATATACCCTCCTCCTTGTGCACTCAAACAATGCCTAATCACATTTCTTACCAAACCCTAACTATTCAGTTGTGATGTCAAGCTGGTTTTTCCCCTGCCAAGTCCACCTAATGGGTGGTGAGAAGGATCTGGAAAAATTTGTTCATATCCACAACTGTAAAATGGAATTAAAAAAAGAAATAAGATAAACTAAATAACTTTTACTTCTCAACAAAATACATGTGGTACACTAATCATGAGTATGTAAGGTTGTTGTCATGATCAAATGATATTTCTAAAGTCTGAAAATATAAAGCATAAAAATAAGAAAGTAAAAATGGTTTGAGATATGATGATACTAACCCAAGTGCCATACGAACTTTGAGTTCGACTCCATTTGTAAAGTTGAAAGTGTAGACATCATAGGCAAGTACACCCAGGGATGAGTAATGATCTGCATACTGAACTTCGTAGTCACATTGATGTGGGACTTCACAGTCGTAGACATCAAGGCACTAAGTCATTGTTGGGTCTGTATAGTGGATGTGGTGTCTGAAAATAAGAAACAAAAATTCAAGACTAATATTAGTAGGAGATTGTGATAAAAAGATTAATATCATACATGTATCTTATTTGCTAAGATGGGCCTAGCCTTCAATTTCATCTCAATTGATATGGCATGTTACGAGGCAAAATGAAATTTATTAAAAGCCTCAAACTAGTATAAGATGTACTAGAATGATAATAAAGAGCTTAAAGGGTTCAATACATCAAAATGTACGTCATAGCTCTATAGCTAACCAACTGCACAAGTACACCACAATAACATAACCAATTGATATGGCATGTTTTCAAGGAAAAAAAAACTTTATCAATTTTTGCAGGAGATTTTTGAAAATTGGTAGTGAGTGAATATTCATTCACCTGAGAGCACCGGGAACAAGGGCATCACGTTGAAGCCTAAAAGTCATTGTACTCTGCTTCCACCACTAACATATTCTCCGGATGTTCTTGCTCACTCACAAACACCTCACTCTTCTCTGAGGTTGAGGTTGCAGTACTGTCTTTCCTTTTTGAGACATCCAGCACAAAAAAATCAAAAACCAAAAATTTGACGAAGAGAGGAGATACGAAAATCACTTACAATCAAAAACAGTTCCAACTCATGATTGAGAATTGGAATCACGATATTTATATATAACGAAAGAGATAGAATCGCGAAGTAACTAACCTTAAAGATTGCGGAACAAGTTATTGCAAATGTAGCGGGAGCAATCAAGGATGTCGTGGTTGTTGTAGAAGCAGACGAAAAAAAGGTGCCGAACTCGATTTGGCTCTGGTCCTTGAGGACCTGGATGGCCATAACAACGGCCATGGAGAAATCACTGGTGGCAAAATTTTTAATGTCGGGGAACCAGAGGAGGCTGTCCTTGCATTCTCTTTTGACGGTGACATTACCGACGTCATCACAGTGCTCGAATTGCTTCCAACAGCTCACGATAAGGCTCATCAATGCATGGAGCATCCCACATCTCTCAAAAACCCTAACCCTAGGCCCCCAACACCAGAACGTCTTTTCCCAATTAGGGCTTTCTGGAACAGGTCGTAGAGGAGCATGGAGGAACAGAAAGCACGAGCGAAGAATGCGAGAGAATCGTGCAGTAAAGGTAGCTAGCCAGCGTCGACTCCAACTCAGCATCATGGCGCGTCTCCGCCTTGATCTATGCCCACATCCACCCCTCGGCGTCCGACTCCATGGAGAAGTTCGTCGTTGGTAACCCCGTCAGCATTGTTCGGTGGTAGAATGTGAGAGGGCGTGAGTGAGAGAGGGGCAGTGACAAAAGAACAATTGCGTGAGGGTGAAATTAAAAGGGAAAACACATCATTTTAAAGACGGTTTTTTAAAACCGTATTAAAATCTTGTTTTTAACATCGGTTCTTAAAGAATCCAATGTCGTAAAGCATTTTCAAAGAGGGTCTCAAAACCATCTTTAAAATGTTGCAACTATTTACAAAAAAATCATCGTTTTACTTATAACTTTGGTTTTTGTAAAATCGTTGTTAAAATAGCGTATAAAAGACCATTTTTTAGCAGTGAATTTCTTTCTTTAAAATAAAAACATTGAGAATTTGAAGACAGATTTGTAAAAAACAGTCTTAGAAAGTGACTTTCTAAGGTGGTTTTCAAAAAATTGTCTTAGAATGTTGTGTTTCTAAGAAAACCGTCTTAGAAAGTATACATTCTAAGAAGATTTTGTGAAAACCATCTTAGAAAGTAGATAAATTCTTAAAAAAAGGACCAACAAATTAAGAGCAACTGTAGTAATAATCAATTGGAACACATCAAAATAAATAGATAATTAGCTTGGCCATGGAAATACAACTCGAAGGAACAAATTACAAATAACATATTACACAATTAATTTAAATGAAATATCAAGAACTAACTAATCAAACAGATTCATAACAAAATTTATGTGCATTTCTAAAAGTAGAGAAAAATCTTTGAAGTCTGCAAAAGGATCATGACATGACTTTATTCTAGTGTCAAATAGCAATGAGAGACATAACAATTTTATCTACAAACCAAGAGATCGAAAATATAAGTCAATGACAAAGTCATACAAATATCACCACAAGTAACCATA
Source organism: Glycine tomentella (assembly GCA_007407185.1). NCBI lineage: Eukaryota > Viridiplantae > Streptophyta > Magnoliopsida > Fabales > Fabaceae > Glycine > Glycine tomentella. The sequence goes on along the minus strand of PYAF01002033.1, from coordinate 665,311 downwards.
GAGTAAAAACATTGTACTTGATTATTAATTAGTTTGAGTGTGTGTGAGTGAACATATTTGTTGTGTACACTTACTATTCTACGACTTCTGGAGATAATTTCAATAGCCGCTTCATCAGTTAAATGCTCCCAAAGTCCATCTTATGCAAAGATCAAAAACAGATCATCTGCCTTCAATTTGCGCTTCAATATCGGTGGTTCAACTGTCATCACAGGTCTCTTCAAGTATAGTGGACATACAAATTGTTGGAACAGAGGATTAGTGTCAAATTTTGGTTTAATTAGGTAAACATCTCCAATTGATCTTGAGACCTATAAGGCCAAAAATAGTTGATAAACACTACGAATTTTATAAAAATTAGAAAGTTCATTGGATTTATACAAGCTTTTATGTAGGTAGTAATTAAAACTGAAAACATGTAACTAGTTAAAGTTTAAACAGAAGCTCCATAATGATGAGGAAGAAGAATATGAATATCACCGGAGTTATAAATGCTATAATGGAGGTAAACTTGTATCCTCAAAATATATGTTGATTTTTTCACATTAATATATATATATATATATATATGTATATATATATATATATATATGATTAACTTTTGTTAAAAAGATTAACTATATATTTTAGTGAAATATTTTTTTAATTATATTTTTTCACTCACAAAGTTTATATTTAACACCTTACTTAAATATTCATTCTTTCTACATTTCCTCAATTAAGAGTTGGGAAGAAATGGTGTAAGATTTTTTTTCTTTGAAAAGCGTGACTATTGTTTACAAAATCAAATCATGAGGGTCTATTGAGAAACCAATAACATGCTTCACTCAGACTTCACTACTACAAAGTAGGGATATAACATCGTGTAGTTAACATTGATTTTATCGAAAACTGATGTTAACAATAACGCGATGACATATTCGTAATTAAGATGACTAAGTTAACATTAGTTTTTAGTTTCGACACTTTGTTTCAAGAACCAACCCAACTCCATCCTCAACGTTCCATTTCCCATCACATTCACCTTTTTCCCAATTCTAACCCCATCAACGTCAGACCATACCACTACCAACACTGCCAGAAAGCGGAACTTGAGAAACAGGTGGCAACCATGCTCGATGCTAGGTTAATCTAGTTAAGCCAAAGTTCATTTTCATCCCTGTTCTATTGGTAAAAAAGAAGGATGATAGTTGGAGATGTTGTATCGACTATCGCGCTCTGAACACCATCACCGTGAAGGATAGGTTTCCCATGTCGACAATTAATGAGCTCCTCAATGAGTTAGGCCAGGCTTCTTGGTTCTCCAAGCTCGACCTTCGTCAAGGCTTCCACCAAATCCGCATGGTCACCGAGGATATCCCCAAAATTGCTTTTCGTACTCACCAGGGCCACTACGAGTACAAGGTCATGTCGTTTGACCTCTACAATGAGCTTCCCACCTTCCAGGCAACCTTGAACGAACTCCTCAAACCATTCACGCGCAAGTTTGTGGCAATCTTCTTTGACGATATCTTGATCTACAGTCCCTCACTGGATGCACATTTGCGTCATTTGGAGGCTGTTTTTACTACTTTTTTCCTAGAGCAATTTTATTTTCGTCGCTCCAAATGCTTGTTCGCCAGGAACCAACTTCATTACCTTGGACACTGTGTCCATTGAGGGTGTGGCCCTGACTCGGCCAAGATCAGAGCTATGGTTGATTGGCCTCCTCTGTCTTTTGTTACCAAGTTACGCGATTTCCTTGGTTTGAGGGGCTTCTACCATAAGTTCATTTGCAAGTATGCCTGTATTATTGGCCCTCAAACCAAACTTTTACGCAGAAACCAATTTATCTAGAGCACCAATGCCCAATTAGCTTTTGACAAGCTTAAACAATTAATGACAGAGGCCCATGTCTTAGCCTCCCCGATTTCAATTTCCCCTTCACACTGGAATCTGCTGCTTTCGGCTCAACAATGGGGGCAGTTCTCCTCCAGAACTCCCACCCTATATAGCCTTCTATAGCAAATTGTTTTGACCTCGTTTACAATGTGCCTCTTCATATGTTCGCGAGTTGCACACTATCACCTCTGTTGTGCTTAAATGGAGACACTACCTCTTGGGACACCCTTTCGTCATCATCACTGACCACAAAAGCTTGAAAGAACTCATGTCTCAAGTCATTTAGACTACAGAACAGCAAACATACTTGTCCAAATTATCGAGTTATGATTATTTTATCTAGTAAAGACCTGACTCTAAAAATGTCACTGTGGACGTTTTATCCTACATCCCAGCTCCACCAAGCGACCAGTGTTTGTCCTTGTCCCTCTCCAACTTTGTCTTCTTGGAGTAACTTCAGCTAACGTTGCACGACAATTGGGAATACATCGATTTAATGCAGTAAATCAATCGCCAGCCAGACACCCAACCGGGGTTCTCGATCCATCGTGACCTTATTTTTTTTTCACGGCAAGATTTGGATCCTATCTGATAACCCTTTCACCGCCTTCCTATTGGAGGAATTTCATACAACACCTCTAGGTGGCCACATGGTGTCGCAAAGACCCTCCACCGTCTTCAAAAAAAAATTTTGGTCAACGATGCGCCAGGACGTCACTGATTCGCTGCGCAATGCCACACTTGCCAACAAATGAAGTATGAAACAAAGAGACTTGCTAGTTTACTTCAACCTTTACCAACCCCCTTCTCTGTATAGAAGGATCCCTCTCTTGATTTGATTACGGGGTTTCCTCCATCTCATGGTTTCACCACTGTTCTCGTCATCGTGGACCGCTACTCCAAGGGGGCCCATTTTGGCGCTCTAGCCCCGAAGCATACTACGCATAAGGTTGTTGTACTTTTTATGGACTTGGTGTGTAAATTGAATTGGTTTCCTCGCAGCTTGGTGTTGGACAAAAATCCTCTGTTTGTCAGCTCTTTCTGGCGTGAGTTGTTTCATTGAAGTGGAACAAAACTATGGATGAGAAAACCGAAGTACTCAATTAGGTGCTCAAACAAAAATACCATCTATCTGAATAAAGATAGCAGAGAATATTTTCCCAACAATTTATCTTCTTTTAGTAGTAGTTTCTAGCAGACCACGACCAATGTGACTATTAGAAAAGATATTGAAGCCAACTTCTAGAAGTCCTAAATCGACAAATAACAAGAAACAGGTTGATGAATCTTAGAAAGCATGAATACAATAATAAGGAGCACAAATATGGTAGAAGTTAAAAATTGTAGAGCATGATACCATTATAAAACCACATACAAAGTGAATACAAAATTAACATTTTCAAATAAAAAATTATAAAATGTTGTTTGGACTGATTAAGGAGTTTTTTTTGAAATGTCTGTGAAGTACTTGATAAAGAATTAAAGATACTGATTAATAGGTATGCGTTCCTTTAGAAGCTCGTTTAGGGCTTCCAATGATTCCTGAGAATCAAAAATAACAAATACTGATTAGAGAATTAGACTATAAGTAAAATTATACTTCATATCCATACTGGACTGACCTGAGATAGAAGTGAGAATGGATAACCATCAGAGAAATAGGTCTGTTGTCCTCGAACATAATCAGGATCCACTTGTCTAACTTCTGATGAAGCTTCATTTGGAAACATTAAAGAGGTTCATCATAATGGTTTATTTTTTATTTTTCTGTGAGCCATTCTTGACAACTACAAGTGTTCCACACAATTTAATATGTGTGCATCTTAATGAATCAACGTAAGTTGATAAGAAATGGCCCAAGTTAATTAGAGCAATGTTAGTGTATTCTTAAATTAGTTTTAGTTCTTTACTATTTCATTACCTATCTTAGATAAGATATCTTTCTTGAAAATTTTTTTATTCTCAAATCTTAATCTATTAAGGCTCCAAAAGTTTCAAATACCTACCTGAATTGAAGCAGACTAGTTGACAGGGCTTTCCTAAAAAAGGCGGGCTCTTGGCGAGGATGACAACGAGGTTAAGGCTCTCGATTCGAGGATGCAACGGCAGAAGTACCACGACGACATAGAGGGGACACAATAGAGAGCAACTCTGCCACGTATGACAGAGGCACGGAGCTAGTAGCATGGCAGAGACGACAACATGAAGGAGACAACACCATAGCAAGAACAAACAATTTGTGAAAGATGCGAGATGTTGAGAGAAAGACCTAATGGCCAACTAGTGAGAGGCTGAGAGAGATCTAGAGGTTCGAGTAGTGACAACAACGCGACCTTATCCATGTATTTTTGAAAACCACGATAGTCTTAATCTAGTAAGGCTCCAAAAGTTTCAAATACCTACCTGAATTGAAGCAGACTAGTTGACAGGGCTTTCTTAAAAAATTGAGAACCACTGAATGCTTCTGCTCCTTCATCCCACGCAGACCCACACTACTACAGAGGGGGCTTTTTACGACGGTTATTTTACCCCTACGACGATGGTTGTTGAACCGTCATTGTTGCACGTGTCGTTAAAAATGGGGTATTTTCGACGACGGTTCAAAAAACCGTCATCGTATGTAATTTTTTTTATTTTTTTTAAAAAATTAAATACCTACGAAGACGGTTATTTAGAAAAACCGTCATCGTATGCCACCCTACGATGACGGTTTTTCTAAATAACCGTCTTCGTAGGTATTTAATTTCAAATTTAATTTTTTTAAAAAATTACAAATCTATGATGACGGCTATTACAAAAAACCGTCATCGTAGGATGCCATACGATGACGGTTTTCATTAACAATCGTCTTCGTAGGTATTTTTTACAAAAACAAATTAAAATTTAAAAAAAGACCTACGAAGACGGTTATTTAGAAAACATATTAATTTCAATTTTACTTTTTTTTTTAAAAAATACTACAAAGATGGTTATTAGAAAAAACCGTCATCGTAGGTAGACCTACAAAGATGGGTTTTTTAAATAACCGTCTTCGTAGATATTTATCTCAATTTTTCTTTTTTTTTTAATAATGCTACGAAGACGATTATTAGGAGAAACCGTCATCGTAGGTTAACATACAAAGACGGTTTTTTCATAATAATCATCATCGTAGGTAGTTTTTAAATATTAATTTTATTTTGTAATATATACCTAAGAAGACGGTTGTTAAGGAAAACCGTCATCGTAGGTTGACTTACGATGACGGTTTTTCGTAATAACCATCTTCATAGCTATTTATTTCAATTTTAATTTTTTCACAAAATAAATACCTACGAAGACGGTTATTACGAAAAACCGTCATCGTAGGATGACTTACATTATCTTAATAACCGTCTTCGTAGGTATTATTGTTTTTTTTTTATAAATTATTTGTTTATAAATTGTTTTACATTATTTTACACCTACGAATCATTTAATACAAGCATTGAATCATTTAATACAACCATTAAAACCACATCATATATTAAAACCATTTAACATTTTCTATTTGAATTACAACATCACATATCCTAAAACCATTACAACATCCAGATTATTGTACCAATACTATGTTACAAAATGCTAGAAAATACAAAACACTACTGACACTTATAACATGATATGATGTAACTAAGCAGAGTTAAGAATCCTGAGGGTTTCAAATCAACCAAAAATCCGATTTTCGACAACATACAGAATGGGAAGAAAATAACCCCAAAAACAGTCACAGGCAAAAAGAGTATATACCACTTTGGAACCAAAAACAATCTTCAAAAGCCTAATGGAACCGAGATCATATCAAGCCATACAAAATCATCCATAATCTTTCCACAGTTCAAAATGCAGGAGCTTCAAGGCATCAATCCCCTCTTGCAAAGCCTCATCAATCTGTCAAAAAAGAAAAACAAGAAACATCACTGAGATGAAGATTTTGGTAACTTGGCCAGTTTTCCTTCATGTGTCATGACTCAAACTAGCTAGCAGAAAAAGCAGACCGGAAAATAAATGGTTCAAGAAGCAATACCAATCCCACAGAACAAGAATTTGCCAATAAATAGGTAAAAATAACATATGCAAATATACAATTTAAGGAAATTTGTTCTCTTATTTCTACCTCCATAGTTTTAGACATTTTATTTATTATTCTCTTATTAACATTAACATAAATTACACAAGGAGCATAACAAATAATAAATTCCACCAAGCATACTAATTTCATGGTATACACGTCTATGTGTGCATTCAAAGTAGGTTCTATTATTACTTAATACAAAGAAGGAACTATATATATTTATTGTTTAAGTGTAAGAAATTTATATATTTAATAAAATATTTATATATTTTTAAGTTAAATATATAGCTATGTTAATTTATGTATTAATTGATCCGTGAAATTTTTTAGAACCAGTTAGATTGTTTGAAGTTTGGTTATGAAAAGATGTTTACAAGGATATCTTCAATCTTCATAGTTAAAGACGGTGTATTGGGGGAATAAATTCTTTTAGGCCCATGGGTATGTGATTCTGAGCTTGTAACATAGATCATATTTTTTATAGTGTGTTTGAATAGCTCCTAAGAATAAATTCTACACCTCAAAATCATAATGGTACCATGAAAAAGTAGAAATAACTGATTGTTGTTGCTTTGCCTTTACCATGAAAAAGTAATTGATTATTTCTCAAGATAAATCTAATCCAAACACAACATTAGGCTAAGCACTGATTGCATATATAACGTGATAGCGCTTCTGAGCTTAGGCAAAAAAGAAATGGCAAATCAGATTTTTCCACGTGGTGGAGAGCATGAAATATAAACTTTACTAAAAGCTAAGTCATTATATATGCAGAGAATCAACGAATTAAATATCAAGTCATGATTTTCAAGTACTTTATTTTCCCGTTTTTATTGTTAATTATTACCTTGTCTTTATTTTTTAACATTTTAATAGGAATATCTTCTTTCTGCCTCTGGTTTCTTAATTGATTTTTCATATCTCAAGCATGACTCTTCCATTCTCAAACATGTTTCCAAAGACGCTATTGACCTCTGGCAGCTCTGTAGAGCCTGATATGTTTACCTTTTATTTCAGTTCTTTTATTTTTGGCTAAAATATATTTGTGCTCTTGATCTATACCGAGTTTTGCCTTTGTTCTCATAAATTTTTCCTTCTAGCACATGTGTTGATGTGTCAACGTTAACACCAAATTAACAAAATCTAACGACAAAGACTTATGATAAATTTTCAAATATCAGGGAACAAAAAGGTAAAAAAAAATTATGAGGGACAAAACTCAAATATATATAAGAAACACTAACATATTTTAGTCTTTAATTTTGGAGTGGGGGAATGAATATTCAAAATTAAAATAAGGTTAATATCAGAATGAAGTGCTTCCCCACTCTCTAGCTACATCTAGAACCTGATTATGGTGTGTAAGATAACCTTATCAGCCAGGTCATGTTATAATTAGGTTATGGCAGATGAATGCTTTCCTTCTTTTCCTATTTCCCCCCTAAACTAATAGCACAGATTTTGAAAACCTGAAAGTCTGTAACCTTTATAACACAAAGAAGGGGGAAGAGAAACTGTTTCAGTACCTCAAGAAGGTTCAGACCCATAATTATAGCCAAACCAGAAGCTGCCAAAGGTAATCCTTGGCCAATCTGTCCATAAGCCTTTCCTGCAAATGAAGCTCCTACACCCAACAATGCTAACGTGGTTGCAAGGCCTAAGGAGAATGCAATGGAATCTCCTACAACCTGACAGGAAAAGTGATTGATATTAGTGAGAATTCTGTCTCTCTGTGTGAGTCTCTCAAACAGAATTTATAGAAACAAGACAAGTGGAGGGAATGATGCACTTTTGGAAAAATTCATATATACAATGCTATGGGTCATAATGACCTCCTCAAATATGCATCTTACTAAACTAAGCTCAATGTATACAGTTTAAATAAAAATTAGAGGGAGACAAATTCAAAAGACCAAAGGTCCAAGCATTTTGCATATGAAGCCTGTTTTAATAAAATGCAAGGCATTGTGGTTGTAAAATGCTGCTACATATCAGATCTTTGCATCTTAGTAGAAACCTAAAAGATTAAAAACATAGACTTAATTAACCAATATTACGCAATGGCATCTCACTTGCTATATTATTATTTAGCATTAGTAATCAGAAAACTTCAATCCTCAAACATGGCCATAAAAATAGATAAGAATAATGTCACACAAATAACACAGTTAGCTAGTTATTACCTGTGCTCTGCTTTTGCCAGAGCCAAATGCCCCTGAAATATTCCAAACAACAAATACTCTTATATGAAATAAAGAACAACAGAAATAAGCAAAAAAAAGTTGAGAGAAGCTTCCAAATTATCACTATTTCTTGAAGCATGTCCCTCGAAACCATGGAATGCAAACATAAGAAATCCAAATGTAGATTATCAACATTAAGTCATCAATAAATAAATAAACAGGTACAAACAAAGGTTTCTAAGATAACACTTGGCTCAAACAACATAAAATCATGTCTGCTGTCTTATATTAATAAAGAACACACAATGGGAAGCAAGAGATTCTGGAAACTTGATAAAGTTTTTTCTCAAAGAAGATCCCTCAAAAGCATAGCATGCAATCGCAGGGAGTCAACAAAGTTAGAATTAACAACAACAAATAAAAACATAAAGTACTAGAAAAATTATCTGCAGACAACATTAGTAGTTGTAGTATGGAATCATTGCTTGGGGTAAAATGTCAAACAACCAAACAATGCACTAAGGTCAAGTGATCAAACATGAAATCATTGCTTGGGGAACACAATGGAAGCAGCAAAGTAATTCGTTTGGCATATTTCTATGACTAACTTTATTGCCCTCTTCTTTTTGATTTCTCCCAAGAAAAAAGAACACATAAAAATCTTCACGGTTCAACTATCCTAACACTAACTAGAACTGAGAAGCATAACAAGGCAGGAATAAGACAAAGCATCAAAATCCCCTTTAAGCATTCTATTACAAATATACAAGTAATACCTGTCTCAATCGCAACAGCTGCAGGATCTTCCTTGATTTGGGGTCCATGGCATTAATACTGAAAAAGACACAATTACATAATCAGACCAACCTGAATATTCTAAAATCTCCACTGAAGCAGATACAAATAAACAAAGAAATACATACCCACGAATGCGAACAATAAACAAGAGCTTAGCCTCCTGCAACCTTCAATTTTGCTTCCTACGCCCTTTTAAAATTCGGAACAACTATTCCGCAATGTAAGATTACATTTCGGAAAGGATTTTCTAGAATTCAAATTTTTATGTAAATTTTTACATTCCAGGAATGCCTTTCTAGAATATAATTTTGCATACTGGATTAGCTGCAGAAAGCAATTTGAGAGGTGTAGGAACTAATTGACCAAGGTTTAAAAATAACAAGCTATAAAATTGGCGTTAAACCATTAAGTGATTCCACCATTTAGAAATATAAAAGAGATCCATATTACATTCCACCATTTTGTATATATATCAAAGTCAGCTTATATTTTTCCTTCATTTTCTTATTTCAACCATCAAATCAATTTTATAATTTTTAATTTTTAAAAAGATAACATTAAAGTGTCTTTTTTGTGTGTGAAGATATATTTATAAAAAAAAAACACATCTTCTTAATTTGGCATGATAAACCATACAGCTCTTGTTAGAGACCACTTAGGAATAGCAAGTTTTAGAAATTAATTTTTATATGCCTGCACATATCAACAATCTATAAAACCAGAATGAGTAGCAAGCAGTTTTAGAATTTATTTTTTAGAGAGTAAACTTATAAATATGGCTACTTATGGTTAATACAACTTTATATATATAATAGCACAACTCACTAGCATCAACATATGAGTAAGAGATAAAACCTGTCCACTCATCGCTCTTTGTAAAATCAATTCCAACAATGAGATTAGAAGATTCCAGGCCAGCATGTGAAAGAGCAGTGGTAACCTGTGCAAAATGATTCCAGGCAAGCATAATTCTCATGTATATTCTTTATTTCATTTATTTTATCTTCATAGTTTAGGGAGATATATATTCAAAGCTAAATGAATAGAATGTACCTTGTTTTGGCTCGACCGGTAACTCTCTCCCCATCCACCATTAGGAAGTTGCTTTGATAACAAAAATTTACAAGCTTTGCGTAGGGAAGGACTGTTATAAGCAAATACACCTACAGCCGTACCTGTTCAAGTCCTTATCTATAGTAAGTTATGAATGAATTTCATCTTTTATTGAAAAAATTATTGCTACAAGTTTAATAGAATCCAATTTATAGGCAGCATAATTATAGCAGTTGTAAGCTATCCCCTGGACAACAGTTGCAGGACAAGAATGAACGATCCTAACCTCACAATTCAAATAACATCAATAAGGACTAAACAAGGCAAGAACTTCAATGAAAGATCAAAATTTCATCCCTTTAACCATTTCATCCCTTCAAAGTTGGCAATGAAAATATAGTTTTTTATGGAAGCAGTAAGGGGCCAAGTACTAACCTGAAAGCATTCGGCACCAAGATAGCTTTGCAGCATCCTGATTACAGATGCACCTTTTCTATAACTTAATTTACATATATTAAAAATTTAAAATACAATATCAACGAATAAGAGAGCATATGAACATTTTAACCAAAGAAAAAATAAATGTACAAATTATATATATATATATATATACACACTTCAATTAAAAAACAAATATATATACAAAATTGATATTATATAACAAATAATTTATAGATTTAAATTACATATAATTAATTAGCATAAAATCCCCGAATCAAATAAAATTATATATGAGCCACAACTTACCCATGTCGCAAACCCCTCATTCAGCCATAAATGTGTCCACCACTCCATTGTAATAGAAGATAGAAAGTGAGTCAACAACCAAGTTCTAGTATTATGTCTGTGGAAAGTTGTGAAATGGCCACCAGAAGAAAACTTGATAAAAAAGATGGCAACTAACCTGTGTTTTGGACACAAGATCATCACGCAGACCCAGTCCATATTTGGTTTGGGAAAAGGGTAAGGAAATCCAAGCTTGGGCAAGATGACCAAGGCACCATGGACAGTGGTCCTAAGCGGTCCTAAGCCAGAGGATATGTGGATTGCACCAAAGTGTGCCTCTCTAGCCTGTAAGATGATGCTTTACATAAAGGAAAAACAAGCAGTATCAAACCAAGAACACAATGTCTATACTTCATCATTGTATCCCCGTCACATATTTTCATGTTAAAAAATTCAAATTATTATCTATATATCTATATATTATGACTAGAAATTATCCACATGCATAATGATATTAAATACATAATGATAAAGGAATCCATATCTTTGGAAAAACCAAACACGTTGCAAAAAGAATATTTAGAGAATGATATTTCAGTTTCACTATATCTGACATTCAAAAAACATTCTACATAATAAATTCACAGTCCCTTTCTCCTGACTCTCTATTTTATGTTTCACTCAAGCATACTTGTATTTGTTGCAGCCTCATACACAAGCAACCCAAAATAAACCCAATGAGTATTAGGACTTTTGGAAAAAGATAGGCAAAATAGAGAATCTGGTAACCTGAAATACAAAGAAAAGCAAAAGATAAAAGGCAGAGAATCTTACTTTCACATTAAAAATTATAAGATGAAATTTTTCGAAAACATTACCAGAATATCTAAATTTTCAAATATAATAGGGTAATTTGTCCAACTATGAAAGAAGTCAATGCAATCCTTTGATGAGGTGGGAAGGCTAACACTCTTTATACATGAACACACACCCAATGTATACTTACAGGATCAAAACAGATACAAAATCGTGAAAAGACTCCATTTATCACCCATATGTCAATACCTTTTGTCTCTTAACAATTTTATTATCCAATGTAAACGGTGAAATGTAATGGCTGTTTGATGTAAAATAAACCAGCAAATTAAGTCATGTAATAAATTAGGGAGCATTACCTCCACCTCAATGTGAGATCGAGGGAGTGGGTGGAAGGATCATAGAAGTGTTCAAAGCTGTTGAAGATCTCAATGGTGTGAACTTTTTGGACCCGCGGGGTAGTGGTGGCGAGTGTTGTTGTTCTTGGTGTGAGGTGGCGTCAATCAATTAATTGACAAACAATGATTTCAAAATGAGAAAAGGGATCAAAGAAGTCATAAAACCCAACCTCAATCAAATGAGAAAAGGGATCGAAGAAGGCTTGGGCCTGCATGTAGATGTCGGCGTTTTTTATGGCGGTGAACACGACCATCTTGTCGACGAAGACAATGGCGGAGGAGTAGAGGTGCTTGCTCACGCAGTCCCTCACCAGTCTTCCAAGCTTGTCCATCTCTTCCTCCCTCATCATCAAAACTTTACTCTTTCCCTCATTGCGAGTTTAGGGTTTTGAAGGGTCTTTTTCTTCACTCTGCGTGGTTGAGAGGCCAAGTTGTGACGGCGGCCTGGTAGTGTTCCTACCACAGCGGTGCTACCTCATTGGTTCGACGGCAACGACAACTGCTGAGAGATTTGTGAAAGGGAGCGAGATTGTGAGAGAGAGACCTAATAAGGCTGAGTTGATATAGGTTTCGTTAACCCACTACGATTTCACACCTCCAAAAGACCACGACGCCTCACTACTAAAAAACGACGTCTAATATTTCATTTTAATTACAATTTTGCCACCGCGTTATCTTCGATGATGGTTTTATTGGAACCGTCGTTGATCGAGTGTCGTGAAATGCTATTATTGTAGTAGTGCCAGTCCATTCCCAGACTGTGGCAGCATCTAAAAATGAGAAAGATAATTTAAAATGACATTAAATTTAATAATTATTGCAATTATCACACTCTAAAATTCAACAAATATTGCAATCCACTTCTTTTCCCGCACAACAACAACATTGTCCTTATGCTGAACCATAAAGTCATGAACTAAACAACTCAAAACTAGTAAGCAATGCACATTCTATCCTACTTTCAAAACAACAACGAGGAAGAAAAAAGTCAAATTTGCAAAATATCAACAATAACAACAATGATAATAAGCATTACAATTATGCCTGACACTTCAATTGAGTCTTGACAACATCAAGTGGCGTGGTAACTGTAACAGCCAAAGCCCCGACAGCAGCCCCAACAGTGGTGTGCACAACCAGCCTCACAGCATCCATACACTCCGTCGAGACCTCCATGAGGCCACGTTTCACGGCCTTATACGTCGTAAAATGCACGACAGTGAACAACGCGCATTCATCAACACAGTGGTCCTATAAGATGCATAGAACGCCCCAAACCCCTCCTCACTCATGACCCTCTTCATGCAGTCCCAAACCCCCTTGTAGTCAATGTTCCCTAGCTGTAGCCTCTGCTTCACCATGTCCATTGGCATTAACGTCGCGTTGCTAGCCATAGTGGAGCAGATGTCTTACAGGTCTCGTATACGGAAAAATAAAAGACATGGGCGGGCCCGACCCCTGGTCCATGGCACCAATGATGCGGTAAAGGGCCGACGGGGCACTCCGATTGGAGAATGAACTTGAGGACGTCATGGACCGTTACGAATTTGACTTGGCAGAAGCCTAGGGCTTTCATGTGGGTCTTGACAGTGTCAATGGGGAACATGCCCATGTGCTTGACGCAGCCCGCGACGGATCCAAGGCGGGCTCTTGGCGAGGACGGCAACGAGGTTAAGGCTCTTGCTTCGAGGATGCGACAGCAGAAGCACCACGACAACTCAGAGGGGACACAATAGAGAGCAACTTTGCCACGTATGACAGAGGCACGGAGCTAGTAGCATGGCGGAGACGGCAACATGAAGGAGACGACACCATGGCGAGAACAAACAATTTGTGAAAGATGCGAGATGTTGAGAGAGAGACCTAATGGCCAACTAGTGAGAGGCTGAGAGAGATCTAGAGGTTCGAGTAGTGACAACAACGCGACCTTATCCATGTATTTTTGAAAACCACGATGGTTTTCGAAAAAAACGTTGTTGAACAAACGGGTTTGTTAAAACCGACGCCGCCCATTTCTTTGTAATTATAATATTGCCACCGCAATTTCTTCAACGACGATTTTTTGGAAACTGTCATCCATCGATGGAATGTCGTAGAATGCAAATAAATAGTAGTGCAAATATTTTTTTTCTCCTTCTTCGAATAATTGTTTATATATATATATATATATATATATATGAAAAATTTAGTATTTTAGTGATTTTTATTGCCAAACTTCACCCATTTTCCATCAACTTTTGGCACTATAACAACTCTTGGTGAAAAACCTAATTGAATAGCTGTTGAAGAATCTTCTCAAAAGAAATAAGAGAATATGAGAACCAACAATCAAATTCCCTATATATGAACACCTTTTAGACGAGCTTCAATTTTGCGCTTCCGGAGAAATATATTGCCCAAAACCTAGCTGTTGTAAAGGATGGACTCATCTTTGACCCTTCCAAGCTTCTGGTTTATGTTAACTGAAGACATCTTCCAAGTATTATTAACCAAGGTATCGTAGCCTAGGTGATGAATCTAAGCGGCCTGAAAATGAAAGGCTTTATGCTTCCTACTTTTACCTTTAAAACAACTCATCAAAAAGGGGTTATGGTTATGCAACGATAGAAGCTCCACCAAGGCATGTGGGAAAAAGACTCTCCAATCATGAGTAGTCATTCATCGATCTAGCCTTTTGGAACATGTTGAACATTGTGTCTCCAAGTGAACAAGCCCTCTATGGTATGCATGTCAATTATATCACATTTTTTCCATGCTTTTGCCATAGCATTAACTTAATTAGAATGAAAGGTGCCTCCTTGGACCTCGGTGACAAAGAATATTTCATTCATGTCACGGTCACCAATAATCATTTCGGAACCATTAATAGTGTCCCTAAGCAGCAAGAGATGATTCCACAAGAGCAAAAGCAATAAGTGTTTCCTTTGGTGATGGAAAACATAAAGAGTATTTCAATCAAGGTACTGATAAGATTAGTACGGCTACTGAGGATAAAAATCCCTCCAGCATGGCCTCTGGCCTCTTGAAGAAAAATGACCTTATAACCCATCGAATCCTAAGAATTTGGACTAAAGAGAACTGCGAGTCTCATAAAGAAAAAAGAGTGACAGATGATATTTATTAGTCATTTCTACGGTGTATCAAAATGCACTTCTTAGTGGCACTACACACATTCCAAAAGATCAACGAGAAATCTTTGAATCTATCTATAAGGAAAGAATAAAATGGAAACAAAATTGGAAAAACCTATGAGTCCCTCTAAACAACAAGTGTTTCCCTTATCAGAGCATACCCTGAGTTTTGGGAATCCTGAACCTCCTCCATCGTCGAGTCTTTATCAGTATCACCACCATTAGCCAATATAATATAACGACAACTTGACAAGTGTTGGAGGTTCATGGTAGAAAAAATGCCTTTCCCCACATCATAGAGTTTGGTAGAATGGTCCACTGGCTTGGTCGTTTGCGATTTGTTATGACAGACAACACTATTCTTGGCCGCTGATGCTTGATTGTTTGATGAATATTGACCTCGTGCTCCTTCCAAGGTCATTTATTTTTGGAAACAGACATAGTATTGGTTGTTGCAGAATTCTAAGGATTCAATGGGCCCACCTCATTATTGAAGAGGGGGACCAGAGTTATTGACGTCTTTCTATTTTTTATTCCTTGAACTTTTACCTTTCCTTTTCTGCACCACGAGTCATTCACCAAAAAATGGTTCCCCTGAATGTGTAACAGGAGCACCTTATTAATAAATTTATGTTGCACAAAATGCGGTGACAGATCTGCCAAATTATTGGCTAATTAATGCACATTATTCGCTGGAGACCCATATGCATTAATGCCCACTGTATCTGGTATCGTTTTCGGCTGTGGTGGTAGTGGTTGTTCCTCCAAAGTCTCCAATCCAGGGTTTTAAATATCGGTCTACGACCATGATTTGGACCTCAATATCATGGTTTTTAAAACTATTCGCAACCGCAATTGAAACTGTGTCAGCCGCATTTGTCTGCGATTTGCTACGATATCATAAATGTGACGAAACCGCAATGTGACCGATATTTAAAACCTCGATCCTCCCATACCTCATTCTGCTTCGCCTGCTCACCACAGACCCTTGTTAGATGACCATAACACTTGCATGTAAAGCATATACGGTCTAGTCCTTCATTCTCTACCTTGTACTAGTGTCCCTTGGAGCCATACTTTTCCCTCAAAAGGCTTATTCAAGTCGACTTCAACACACTCGTGCAAAACGATCGGGTGTACATCTAGAGTATTCACACCCACCTTCAAAGGCCTATACCTACTGTCGAATCAGGTGCAAGGTGGATACTTTCATCATAGAAAAATAGATTCAATCCAGGAAACCTAACTAATACTATCATTCTATCAATGATAGCCAAAGGTGAAACAAAGTCAAGTGACCATGATTTTACTGTCTGATAATGATCAGAGATCATCCACAGACCTTCTCGAATGACTTTGACCCTGTCCTCCTCCAAATCAAACTTGATCATGAAAAAGTCATCTCCAATATCCATAAGATCGAAGCTCACAGCAAGCTTCCATTCCTTCATGATGTTGAATCCTATACTCTTCCTCAAAAGCTTTATCACCAAAGCCGTGGCGGAGCTTCTCATAAGCAGGGGGAGCCTTGGCCCCTCCTCCGAAACTTTTTTCCAACTATATATAAGTATAGATACTTGGCCCCCTTCACATAATATTTTTTAAACATATGGTTAATATAAAAAATAAGTGAATGGAACTTTGATATGACTGACATATAAAAACTAAAGTGAACATATGCGTAATGCAGATTTTAGTACATAACATTTCATGTTATAATATATTAATATATATTTAGATATAATGAATGATAAGTGTTTTATTTATAAATAAAAAAAATAGTTTTTTCAATGCTATTATATTTGAAGAGATAACAAAATTTCTCTCTTAAACAATTAAATCTCTTTATAAAAATTGCTACTCTTAACATGATACTATACTGAATGATATATAGCTTTTAGTAATTTTATTATTGTCTTTTAAATTAGGTTTATATGTATCTAGAATATAAAAAAAGTGTGTTTTGTTAAGTTTTGTGAAATTATGTTTGTGCTTGTTTTAATATATCGTGTTATAAATTGTGGATTGATATATA
>PYAF01002033.1:618642-631987 GCA_007407185.1 Glycine tomentella | reverse complement strand
CAAGCAATAATGTCAAATAATTAAATATCACAAAATAATAACTTGAAAAGTGTAACAATTAATTACAATATTATGCCTAATTCCTTATATGATCTTTAAACAACTTAATATATAATTTTAATCAAATTATAGATATTGTGACTAATCCATAATTAATCAAAATTATAAAGATCACTTATACATAAAACTTAACCATATGAGAATAAATCGTATTATGCACTTCAAGATCAAGATATAATACAATGATGAATAAGTTTCTCATATACAATTGCATAGTTGAAACATAATATTATGCATTTGATTTAATATATATGCATAGAATAAACTTTTCCAGAATTTCATGCATAAAACAAATTAAAACTTCATAAAATGCAAAGGTAAACAGAAATGCATAAGAATATAAGAGATAGAAAAACGAGTAACTATCAGTTAATATTAAATGGTCCAGTGGTTTACGTGAGTTTCACTAAATGGTTAGATGCGGGTTCAAGACCTACACAGTTTATGAGTCTCCAAACTAATCTAACTTTTGACTTAAGTATCTTTTATGCTTTCACCATCACTCACTGATGGTGTATTGAGATTTTTCCCTTCCCATCAAAGAGGTTATTTTTTATCTGCATAAAAATGTGGACATAATTGCTTAAAATAAGGGATAAGATCAACAACAACTTATTCCTAAGAAGATAAGGTGAGTGGACCACCTTATGTGGTTTTAACTTAGTCAAGCAATAGAAAAGAAAACAACAGTTGCGAGATCTAGGGTATTTGGACAGAGAGCGACAAAGTAGAGATCAGGGGTTTGAATTTCTGGTGGTGGCTAGAGACAAGGTGGTGGTGGTGGAAGTTTGGGTTCGTGGTGGGGAAAATGGGTTGCAGTGGAGGCTAGATTGTGGTGGAGGTGACACAGTGTTGGTAATCGCGGGGTAGTGGTGATGCTTTGACTTCGTGGTGGTTATAGGGAAGAGAAAAACTATAGGGTTGGTGAGAAAGAGAGAGAGAGGGTCGAGAGTTTAAATAAGTACCAAAGAGGAAAACAATTCAACATCGATTCTATTTTGAATAAATGTTAGAATTAAATTTCAACATTGGTTTAGGTTTAGACTGATGTTAGATTACTAATTCATCATTTCAAACAAGAAATGATTATGTTTCCTACATGGGTTTATAAACAATCAATGTTGTGAAGTTGTATTTAATTGTAAGATGTCACCACGCCATTTACTACATCGATTCTCAAAAACTGATGTAGTAACAACGACGTAAAATGTATTTAATGTAGTAATGTATGACCAATGTGAAGAGTGAATTTCTATATTGATTCTAGTATACATTAAGAAAGTATTTACTTCTTATATCGGTTGATTTTGTATCCATCTTGTATGGGTGGGCACCAACCCACGAATCGATCCAAAATTGCTGCAACTTGAAATGATTTTAATGTACGCAGGTGGGTTTAATCGGATTGCGAGCGGGTTCAAATTAAAAAAAAAAATAGTTTAAAAAATTAAGGTTGGGCGGCTACGGGTAGACCAAACTACATCCGTCAAAAACCGAACCTGCTCGAATATAAGATAAAAGACCAAGGCCCAAATTGCACTGGCGCAAATCACAACCTCACTTTCTTTCTGTGAGCGAAAGCTGAAAACCGTACCTCTTTAGAAATGTTGTTGCGCCACTCTTTCCTCTTGGTTCATTTGGGATGAGAGCAAGACTCAGGATGGTTGTTGCGTCGTGCCACTCTCCTTCCTTTGGTAAAAAGTTTTGTTTTAAAATTTTAAAAGGAAAGCAGGACATGTGTTAGATGCATAATTTATTTGTTTGTGAAAAATTAATTCATATGAAGTGAAAATAATATAATTTGGAAAAAAAAATTTAAGAGGAGAGATCAAATTACACCGGTATAACTTTGACACCTATTCAACCATTCTATAATTTTCAATTGGATAATGTTTTCTTAAAACTCATCATTGAATTGTAAGGTCCTTTTACATAGATCACATATGCAAAATTTCATATTAATCCAAAAATTATTAGCTTTCTCGTTCATATAAATTAAAATCGACATAATATAAACATTTCAAAATATACTAAAATATGGATCATTTGATTACTTCTTGTTGTTGTTCAAATTTGACACAAATGATCTTGATAATATGTAGATATAATTCAATAATTAGATTAATAAAAATCATATTCTATGTCAAATTATAAAAATAATGTAACAACTGTCAAAGTTATGCCGATGTAATTTTATCTCTCCTCCACTTTTAATTACATATTTGTAAAATAATTAACACACTGAAAGTTTTTTATTTTGTGAAATTATAAAATTTAGTCGATTTGACTAAGACCTTTTCATCACATCTAATTATTTATTTAATTTGGTAAAAAAATATATTTCTATAATAGCCTAGTCAATGAATACACATTGTATTTTTTTTAACAAATTCTTTGGAGGAATTTTGTGTTTAGTCTACTCACCTTGGATTTTATGTAAACTCAATTTCAACGAGAGAAAAAAAATCTTGGTTAAGAATTAAGAAGAGTAAATAGTTATTTTCGTTCATTAATGTGTAAAGTGTTGACAAATTCATTCTCGAAAGATAAAAATTCAAATTTTAGTCCCCGAAAATGAAAAAAGTGTGATAAATTCATTGATATGTTAACTTTCGTTCGTTACCATTAATGAAAGAGTCTATGTGACACAGAGGGACGAAAAATGTCACAAAAATGATTGTCAACATGACTGTCAATTAGATTGGACCAAAATGTCAATAAGTTTCTATTGGACCAAAATGTCAATAAGTTTTTATTGGACTAATTTGTCAGACCATGAATTTCGTTTCATTTAAGGGTAAAAATATAATTTAATCTTCATTTTTCCTCCATTTTTTTATTGTTGCAAACATAACATTACAATAAATACTTAAAAAATAGAGAAACAAGCATAAGTTAGAACAACCATAATACTAAACATAATATTGATTAATAAACATAATTTGTTTGTTGTTCTAAAATTTCTATTGTGACAACATTAGGTAGTGACAAAATCAAGTTGAGTATCATTTTTTTGTAAGGATTAACTTAATGGTTGTGCATTTTTGTTTGAGTCTCATATTTTGGGTAAGATACTGTCACATTAGAAATTCCAGAGCAACAGACAGATTATGCTTATTAATTTCAATATTATACTTATTATTATGTTTGTTCTTACTTATGTTTGCTTTCTTATTTTTTAAGAACTTATTGTAATGTTATGCTTGCACTGATAAAAAAAAGAGAGAAAATGAATATTAAATTATATTTGATCCTTAAATGAAACAAAATATGGGGTCTGACAAATTAGTACAGTGAAAAAATTTACTAATATTTTGGTCCAATGAAAACTTTTTTTGTCCAATTTATTCAGCAGCCATGTTGACAGTCATTTTTGTGATATTTTTATCTCTCTGTACCAAGTAAACTATTTCATTAACAGTAACGGACTTAAGTTAATAGAAAAATGGATTTGTCGCACTTTTTTTCACTTTTGGAGACTAAAATTTGAATTTTCATTTTTTAAAGATAAATTTATCAGCATTCTACACATTCAGGCATAAAAATAACTTTTTACCCAAGAAATCCAAATATGTAAGTGTTTCTCTTCTAAAGACTTAATAATGCATGTCCTCTATAAAAAAATAAAGAATAATGCATTGTACTATTCACCTTGTGACTTTCTTTTTCTTATAATTTGTTGTATGTCCTACTAAATGATCCTAGACACAAAGAATTGGTAGAGATATTCTCGTTAAAATTAGGTAGTTCCATACAAGATAAGTAAACAAAGAGAATCAAATAAAAAAAATGTCACTTAATAATTGGTCCGAATTTGCGGCTGACTAAAAACATCTAAAGAAGATTTAATCATTCTTAGTCACACAGCAGTAACAACAGTTTGCATTTTATGTTAGTATTGTGCACGATTAGTCCTCATTTAAGTGTGTCACTCAGATTCAAACTAAATGAAAGGGTAATTTGCTAGTGTTTTCTTACTCTAATATAGGTGTTTTTACTTCTTTTCCGTTCGGTGCGCTTTTGTATCCTTGTGCAAAGTGTTCGTTAGCATAATTTGCACAACAGCGCTAAATGCCATAGCAAAATACAATGGCTTGGAAAGTAGCAAGAAATTTCCCAAGTGGGGACAAAAGAAAAACGCTTTTTATCTACCCTATATATATTACATATCCCAGTTGCACAAGAATTGGTGGATGAGTTTTGGCAAATTAAAAGAAACCAAGATGAGAAGTAGTTTAATTTGATTCACTGCTCTTTACTTAAGAAGGTAATGCCTTGTATTTCCTTAATTTTTGTGTTCTAGTTAAACTCGTTAGGTTTGACAATTGACATATATATAGTATAAGAACCACTGTATTTTAAAACTTTTTTTTAGTTAGTGTTGAGTTAGGTCTTAGATTATTTCTGTGGAATTGTGTTATTTTGAGGTTGTTAGTTAATCCAAAAAGGTCGGGTGAAATAGATTTTAATCGTGAGAGTTCCAAATGCAGTAAAAAAATTGAGTTCCAAATTCCTATCTCTATTGTAATTTTCTTTTTTTTGTTTAATAGCGCTATTGCCCGTTGCCACTATAGGTTTTAAGAGTTATGGTATTTTTTTTTTCATGGGAATTATTTCTTAGAGATAATTGAGATACGTACAGTTGGATACTAAACATAAATGTGTTTCTTAATGATAATTCAAACTTTGATTAGCTATATTTTGAGAGATTATCTTTTTAAGTAAACCCAACCCCATTAGTTTGCTATTTGATTTGTGTTTGTGTATAACTCATTTATTATGGGTGGAAGTATCTGTCCCTTGGGCTTGGTCCATTTGTTGTTGGGTCATGACGACTTGAGTTGGGGTGTGGGAGTGAAGTCCCCATGGTAGTGTACATGAGTGATTTGGTAATGAATATTGTATATTAGGTTTAAGGTTGTTGGAAAGCAAATCAAATTTTTTAATTTCAAATGTCTAAGAATTTGTTTAGAAAATATGTTATCTTATTTCTAGGATTTGCTTAGATTTTAAAGATATTATTTGTAAATTATATATAAACTTATTTCCTTATTTAATTAGATTAGAATGTTAGGTTTATAAATATGAAATTTTGTATGAGAAGAATTACAAAGAGGGAGTCACCAATCTAATAAGTGAGAGGGTCATTTGGAGGGGGTTTGAAAGTTTATCCCACTTGGTCACACTTGTCTGTTGAAAATATTATGGATATAGTGATGAGAGTTCAAAATATGTTAAGTAAATTCAAGATGTAGATGTAAATATAATAGTCTAAATCACCATAAACAAATAATTTGTGTGGATGACAGTTCAAATTCTTTTGAACAAAAAGATATGTAAATCATCTTAAACAAATAAATTGTGTCGATGAAAGTTTAAATTCTTTTGAACAAAAAGATAATCTGAATCATCTAAAACAAATAAATTATGTGGGTGAGAATTCGAATCATATTGAATAAAAAGATAATAGTCCGAACCACATCTTAATTAAACAAATATGATATGGTCTTTTCTTATTTTTTTTATGGTTTTTTTATGGTGTTTCCTTTTATTTTATAATGTATTTTTTTTATCAATATGAATAAAAGGATGTGTCTATTTTTTCCAAAAAAAATTATTATTATTATACCCTATTATTGATTAATCAAACAAGAAACTGCCGCTCTTTCCTGGGGATGCACATTTGCGGAAATCTCGTATTCGTGTGTGTGCATACTCGATCGGTTCTAGAATTTTGATTGCCGTCAGTAACAATTTGTTATACTATTGGTCCATGAAATATCAAGAAAATATCTCATAAAAAAAATAAATTAATTTCCCCCATGAAATGAAGCCCATGCATGCACATTGCCTGGTGAGAACACAAAAATGTCTTACTATAACTTTTGTGCATAATCATTATTCTATTCTGGCCATATCTTCATAAACATTTTATGTCGTTTGCACATACCTCCCGGCCCTTTTATGAATGCAAAGCCGTAAGAGGCTCACATGCCAAGTATTGCCAATCACAGAGACAAATAATATCAGTGTCTTATTATTGCTGTGTCCTTAACAACGCATATATGCTAACGTTTCAGAATTCCCCATCAACTCAATCTTCTTAATTATTTCAGCTTCACACTTATCAAATTCTCACTCCCCTCCAAAATCACATCACCTGGAAATGCATTGTTGCCCAGTCCTATTCCTATCCAAATCTGCTACATATAAGTATATAACCCTCATCCTTCAACGTCTGCAAACGATAGCATGCCCCCACATACATACATGTGTTTCTCAACACCTTCGTAGCTTCTGCGAAGCTTCCTCCTTTCCATTTAAAGATATATCTTGATCTATAACTTATCTCATCTCTATAAATAACTCGTTCTTTTCTTCTTTTTGTTTTTTGTTTTCTTGCATATTCGGTGGCTTAACTCAGGAATGCTTACGTAATTGAAAGTACATTGATTATATTGAAGCATGTTTTGTGAAATATCTCAACATCTTGATAGCCAATTTTATGAAATCCAATATGAATCAGTTATGTTTCAACTTAGTTGTTGTGATGAGGTAATGAACTAGATCACCCATCAATTACTGTTTGTGTGCCTATATAAATGTGTTACTAACAAATTTATTTACCTTTAAAAGGTGTTACTAACAAATTAACTACACATAATATAATAGAATTGAACTAATAAAATTAGAACAACTATATTAAAAATAAAATATTATGTATGAAATATACTAACTTATAAACTAATAAATTATGATTGGTCCAAGTGGATATTGAATTCAATTTTTTAAAATAAAATCTTGGATTCAAATTCTTATAAATAGAAAAATGTGATTGAAATGGAATAGTTAGTCATTCTTCGACAGAAGTTAATTATATGAATATGGTTTTCACTATCAAACCATAACAACTTCTCAAGAGATTGGGTTACTCTACTAAAGAACTAATTTCCATATATTTTAAGAGCAAATTTTACATAATATTTCATACAAATATCATCTTAAATTTATTATCTTATTGTTAATTAATTTCATCTTACCATCGTCTAATAAAATTAGAACAACTATATTAAAAAGTGAACCCACTTGTTTAGATTTTTCTTATACAAATTTTTTGAGTAATAATATATTCTTTCCATTATTTTTTTTACCAATTTTCAATTCTGATCACTTTTCAGATTTAGGAGTTTTTGTTTCTACGTCATGTCTTACTACGCCATGCATGTCTTAAAGAAAATGATGAGATCTAATTTTTTCATTCAAACTTGCGTACGTTGAAAAAACTCTTCTCAAAAGCATTTATTGAATTTTCGTTCTTTGTGATATAGCTGGTGCTAATATGTTTCCAGTTTAATTTGTTATGTAAAGGGATCCACGAGCTAGATCGGGTATTTTTTTCTCTTTCTAGTTAGCAAGGCTTGCGAACTGCAATCTCTTGTTTGTTGGGTTACGGGTGCTGTCATGTTATGTTGATGAGGCATGATACTGTTACATCCATGTGTAAGTTCCTGTTTGGTTTTGAACACGTCTTGTGACAAATTCTAAACTTTTTATTATTAATATATTTTATTTTGCTGTGAGAAAAAATAGTAAAACATATTTCTCTACCACCGAATTTGGAGAGACCGTGCATCATGATCGATGGAAGACTCGGTGATGTGTAATGTGTTTAGAAATGCAAGAGTGCAATTTGGATTAAATTGTCTTCGTTTTTGTGCAATGGAGGAGAAAGGTTAGAAAACAGAAGATGAAATGTAATTAGTAAAAATAATAGAAGGAGTATATAACTAATCAAAGTTTGTGTATAAAAAAAAATTAAAAAGCGAATCCAACTCATAATACAGTTGTTCTAATTTTAATAGATCATCTATGATGGGGTTATATTTCACCCCATTTCTACTTGGGTCGGTTAGACGATCCCTCAGCAAAAACAAAGTCACCGCAAGAGTGATTTGTCCAAAGATACCGTATCACATGATATTTGAAATTAATGGTAAAGTATTTGAAAAAAATGGTACAACCTGCCAACCCTTGGGGGCTCCACAAAGCTTATGATTTTGTGTTGATATGAGAAGCCAATTAACTTGCAAGTAATAAATGTTCTACCTTTTTTTATATAAAAACAATAAATTCTACGTTTTCAGCCTTCCAACTAAATGATCATATTTATAATCTTACAACTGATCAAACATATATTTATAATCTTACGTGATCATGCCGATCTAGAAATGAATTTGATTGAAAGGGAGGCAAAATAGGACGCAATGCCAATAAGAGCAAATGTATCAACCATGAATTACTAGACCACAATATAAGGTTACATGATCTTAAACAGTTGTGAACAAAACCAATCAATGAATTTATGGGATGTATAACAAGAAAATCAAGCTAGTCAAAGAAATTGTATCGTAGTTACTCTCTTTCAAATTAACAAAAAAGTTTTATAGTTGGTGTTATCAACTAGGAGTTGCAAATTAACAAAAAAGAAATTGTACAAAAGCTGTAACCATTAGCAGAAAAACTTGATTTTGTTATTTATTGTTCAAAAACAAAATCATGTAAGAATTACGTTTCCATTACATATATAAAAAGTTTTTTTCCACTGAAGAGTTTGGTATGTTTTATTTTTTTACCTTTACACTTCCTTTTTCTCATATTCTCCAGAAGCTTCCTGTTTTTCTTTCTCTTTTGTTTATGTTTCCGCTCATTTCAATTTTAAGATTGTGCGCTTATACTCTAACAATGTGGACAATGCACGCCTATGAATCAATGCAATCTGGATCGTTGAGTTTTTTGGTGCAAACATGAACATTTTCTTTTTCTGATACATAGGACAACTATTTTTAATGATGAACTAATGCGTGAACACCTTTTTGAATCAGTACAATCTAAATCCCATATTTAGTTGGTACAATCTTGATTGTTTCTTTTTTTTTTTCTGAGTATAGGACAAAGCTTGTAGCAAACTAAACGTGTAAATAGTTTATTCACTTGTATAAAACAACAAAGGCAGCCTAAGGCAACTCATTGTCTTCATATTCACTGTTTTCCTAACAAAATGGAGAGATTCTTTATTGTTGTGTATTACAATGGTGATATGTTACCAACTTATTGTTATACCCTAATTCTATACGGGTACAAAGAAAAAGGAAAATAAAAAAAAAAGAGAAAAAAGAAAATAAAGAAAATGAAAAAGAAAGAAAGAAAAGAAAAAAGATAACAAAAAAATATAAAAATATAATAGTTAAAAAAAAGAAGAAAAATACAAGAGAACAAAATAAAAAAGAAGAAAAAAATAAAATAAAATAAAGAGTAAAAAAAAAAAAGAAGATAACAAAAAGAAAAGAAAAAAAGGGCTACAAGGCCTATTAGGTTAAAAATAACAACAGATAAAGGATCAATCCGGCATAGTCATTTGGCACCACGTCAGATGAAGAAGTAGGGGCTCACTGGTGACCCCTCATTCTCCATTTCCTTTCTCTCTCTTCCTCTCTTTGCTTCTCCTTCGCCCCCTTTCCCCTTTCTTCTCTTCTCCTTCGTTTTTTTGTTTATTTTCGCAACCATTACGCACCACCACGACCTTGACCTCTGGCCTTGTCATGGTGGCTCGAGGTCGCGTTTGCTAGTGTTTTCTCTAGTTTTTTTTAGCATTTTCGTTTTTTGGTTTTAACCACTGTGAACAACCACGAGCACCTCCGCCCACCACCACGGCCACCACTACGCCGCTAGGCCCTCTCGCCGGTGGCAGCAAGGGGTCATGCCTCCTCCATGGACGCTTAGTGAAGCTTCTTCACATTTTTTTCGCTCAGCTGTGTGGCTGTTGTGCCCAGTAGCGAAAATGAGGGTTGGGCCAAGTTGCCCTGACCCGGTTCCAACTCTTAAAAAAAAGAAATAAATTTATTTTTAGTATCCTCAAGTTTAATAAGTATACCCCTTTACCAGTTAAGCTTGGCCCAATCTAAAATAAAAAACATAATGCTATTAACACCTCAATTTTTATAATTGCTCCATCTTATCTGCCGGTCCTGACCCATTTTGAAACCAAAACATAATGCTATTTACACCTTCAATTTCAAACTGTAGACTCCTTAACTGTTGGCCTTGGCCCACTTTGAAACAAAAACGTAATGCTATTTGACACTCCATTTTCATATCTATACCTCCTCACCTTTAGGGTCAGGTCCATTCTGAAATTAAATAAGCACTGTTGATTGCACCCCTTTTCTTCTTGTATGCACCCCTAATTACTAAGTGTGCTCCTCACTTCTATTCTATCCATTTCTATTTCCATTTGATTTATTTAATTATGTAATGTTATGTCAATTATTCATTTATTTTTGCATTAGTATCTTTAGTACGCTCTTATGTTTTGTGCACTCCATGTTGGGTCTCCGACTCGCTTAGGGGTGTTTCAATAACACGTGGATAGATTTTGTGAATGTCATGCTAGGGCCTCGACTTGCTTGATTTCATAGAGTTTACCACAAATCCAAAATATTTTCTAAAAAACCTAAAAATACTCAAATAAAGGATCAGTCAATTCTCTGTTTTCTCAATAATTACATATTACTAGAGATTGCTTCAAGGTCCAATGCCTTAAGCGGTTCTCTCCGCTTTTTCTTCAAATTCAATGTCGTTTCAAGGTCCAATGCCTTAAAGACTCTTTTTCACTTAATTGAAACAAATCTTTAAAAAAAGATAAAATCAAACCAACATGCAAGCTGCTTTCTAAAAAGAATTACGTCAGTCTGATTTTCTCATTGCACCTGGGGATACGTAGGAGCGAGGGCAAATCTTTGTTGACCTAAAAAACTAAAAAATATAAAATCTTCTCTTTTCTAAAAAATAAAAATTTGATTTTCTTTTCTGAATAAACAAAAATAAAACAAACATAAGTCATGTTCTTAAGGAAAGACAAATAATTAAAAAGCCACTTTATTTTTAGCACACTCGATTAAAGGCCGTCGTCTTCATGACAGACACGTGGGGTGCTAACACCTTTCCTGTGCGTAAATGACTCCTGAACTCTTTATCTCAAATCATAGACCATGTCTTATCTTTTTTGTTTTTCCAACGTTTTCCTTAAATAAACGTTGGTGGAGACTCCCCTCAAGTTTTCCTTTTTAGGAAGACTCTTTCTTTATCTTTTTTATCGTCGTCCCGTCGTGACCAGACATGTTGCGACAGACGGTGACTCCGTTGGGGACTGGTTAGAGAATTAAGCCATTTGATCGAGTGTGCAATTTTATTGTGACTTTTTCATTATTTATTTTTCTTTTCGTTGTGCTCCCATTTGTTATTATTTCACTCTGCTACCGTTCTTTTCCTGGTTTTGCTTCGATCTCATTTTTTACTCTTTGTCTCACTCATGCTTGTATATATCCGTTGCTATGTTATTACTCCTTTGTGGTTAGAAATAAATTGAGATATTGAATTTTCTGGTTGTTTTGCAGGTGGGGTTGGGTAATTCTTAGGTTGCTCCGTTCACACACGACACCTACACTTTTTACACACGCTTTGAGATATTGGACCCTATACCCGGGTCTGTGTGAGCCATAAGGAGTGGAGGTTAATTTGTGGTCATGTTAGGTCTCTGACTCGCTTAATGACAATGAAGCCTCATCTAGAGTTTTTCTCTTTTTGTGATGCGTTGCCGTTGCTAGTCGCTATCACCACATTGTCATTACATAAGAGGATGATATCTCTAGAGGCTAGTGAGATTACATGAAACTACCCTTGGATGTTGTCACTGAATAGTGAAGCTTTAGACCATTTATGCTAGGTTCCTAAATTAAGGACACGGAGCATACTTACCCTACCTTGTTTCCTTAATCACATCATGCGTCTCTTCATAGCATCGTGAGGGACATCATTTCTGCATTCATCATTTGTCATATTCATGCACCGCATAAGTCATTGCATTTTCATTCATATTCATATAGCATGTTGCTTGTCCCAATAATTATATACATTTAGTCGTCATCATTTGCACACCATGTTCACCCATGCATGATTCAAACGTATATTTGCTCATGCCTTGTATTCTCCTCTGTGTTGTCAAAAGTCACAATGAAGCGCGAAATCTTACACCATATTCTTGGTTACATGCGTTGAGTACCATGGTCATGTTCATAAACAAACTGTTGGAACTATTAGTTAATTTAGAATTGGAATATATCCAATTGCACAAGGGGCAGAATCTGAGTAGTCAAGAGGAACAATATAATCTACTACAACTGTACAAAAACAATTTAAATAGAACCTGTATGATAAGTATGAATCATACACAGATGCAAAGAGATGAAAGGATCCGAGCCCAACAATATTGTCTCCTTAAGACAATTTGTTCCCTCCAATTGATGCCAAAGGTTGATGAACAATTGTCTCCCAGGATAGAATGGATTAACGTCTGAAGATTGATGGCACTTCAAATCAACAGCCCAAACGAACAAAGACAATGCTTGAGGAACCACAGAGTTATGTGATATGGAAATGCACTAGTCTCTAAGCGAGACTATCAGAAAAGATTAACTATCAAAACTCTATCAGTTTTCCTACTTCCTATTTTCTGACTGTCTCTGTGTCTATTTATAGACAACAAACAACCATGTTGAAGAGTTGTAGGTGAACCATCGCGACTCTTGGCGATGAACCATCGCGACTCTTGGTGATGAACCATCGTAACCGTTGGTTATCGGAGCGGTTGGGAGTAGTTATTTTTCTAACATTTCCCAAGAGCGGTTAGGAGTAGTTATTATTTTGAATTGTTAACCGCATCTTACTCATAACCAATGGAGTTCAAACAAAAACTCCAACAATCCCCCACATGAATAAGAGATCAATTCAACATGACTAAATGCATATGAATATGTATGCAAGTGTGATTCCTCAGCGAGAAACAATTGCATCGAGATAGGTAGGGGTTACCTTTGAACCTTCTCTAGTGTAAACCTATCGAGTATACTAGGTCAATCGGTGGTCGTGATGCCTTGAACCGTCGACCTTTATGGTGTATACCGAGACAATAGGAGACACACAATTGCTTCTCTAACATTACTCGTCCTCATTGTTGTGTCCATTTTGGCTGTGGACACCTTCCTGGTTCTGCAAGTGTTGTAGAGAATCGGCCTTTTTAAGTTCTCATTGAAGCGGCCCTCACTTCACACTCACATAGGTGATTTCTTGTGATATACCTCCACATACATCATCTGAACACATCAGATTAAGAAACCATTAAAAGTCGTTATGCTTACCCTCATATACACTGTATTGTCATAGGAATGAG
>PYAF01002033.1:599371-618542 GCA_007407185.1 Glycine tomentella | reverse complement strand
TGATATACCTCCACATACATCATCTGAACACATCAGATTAAGAAACCATTAAAAGTCGTTATGCTTACCCTCATATACACTGTATTGTCATAGGAATGAGTATGAGTTTAAAAACTCCACAGTGTTTAACAGTCGATCATGACTTAGTTGTCTCTTTGAACCTAGTTCGTGGGATCTCCACTCATCAAGGTAGAGTTACTGCGATGATCAACAATTGATAGGCCTTAAACCCATTCCTTTCGACAAATTTTCAACTAACTCTCTAGGAATCCCTTTAGTTAATGGATCCGCTATGTTCTCTTTAGACCTCACATAGTCTATTGAGATGATTCCATTCGAGAGTAGTTGTCTAAAGGTATCATGTCTATGACGTATATGTCTAGACTTGCCGTTATACATGATGTTCTTAGCCAAGCACCCCCACACTTTCAAGTATTTCAAGGATGATTGCTTTCCTTTCCATACTTTATATGGTATGCTTTTTGTCTTCTTGTGAGAAACTCTATTAATAATATAGTTTGCCGTCAAAATGGCTTCCCCACAAGTTCTGTGGTAAACCGGACGTGATTAACATAACGTTCATCATTTCTTTTAATGTCCGATTTTTCCTTTCTGCAATCCCATTTGATTGCGGTGCATAAGGAGCAGTCGTCTGATGTATAACCCCAGATTCTATACAGAATTCCTCGAAGGGGCCATCATATTCTCCCCTACGATCGCTCCTTATAGCCTTAATTTTCTTGATAAGTTGATTTTCAACTTCATTTTTATATTGTCTAAAAGCCACAAGTGCTTCATTCTTACTATTAAGTAAATAGACATAACAATATCTACTGCAATCATCAATAAAAGTAATAAAATATTTTTTTATTACCCTTAGATGGTACATATTTCATATCACATATATCAGTATGTACTAAATCTAACAATTCAGTTGATCTATCAACAGAAGAAAAAGGTAATTTTGAAAAGTACAGAAACACTGATTAATCACACTAATCAAACAGAAACACTGATTAATCACACAGATTAATCGTTTAAAGTATAGAGAGTAGACAACAATATATAATTCACAAAGATAGAATATACTGAACCCAGATTCAAAGCAAATTGTCTTAAGATTGTTGGAACTATTAGTTAATTTAGAATTGGAATATATCCAATTGCACAAGGGTCAGAATCTGAGTAGTCAAGAGGAACAATATAATCTACTACAACTGTACAAAAACAATTTAAATAGAACCTGTATGATAAGTATGAATCAGACACAAATGCAAAGAGATGAAAGGATCCGAGCCCAATAATATTGTCTAAGAAAGGGTGGGGTTATACACTCCTTTTTCCTTGCTTAGCCAAGAATTGGGGTTATACACTCATTTTTCCTTAAAGTGGTCGAAGATAAGATGAACATGGTACCCTATGCATTTGACAACAAGAAAGGGTGATCTTTCAGGCGATAGCATTAGTATGTCTTGCTCATTCATCATATCTCCTCTATGATAGGTTGCCGAAGTATTGACGATTAAAATTTCCATTCCTTGGAACATGGGGTCGAACCAAGTGCAATCTTTTAAGAAAATGTTTTATCAAGTCAAGGTAACAATTTTGGAAGTAGCCAGCTTGCGAAAGCTGGGGCAGTGGATGGATCATGTTTTCATAGCCTTTTTTACTACTGCCAGCACATGATTAAGGTGGGTAATGATTTAAATAATTGAGAACCGCTGATGTGTCCTTTTATTTCCAGTTGTACTTTGACTCTGATAAGGTGTAATTAACAATTTTGTTTTCATGAAATTAGAGTTGATTTGAACTTATGTTCTATTGAGCGTTCTGTGTAAAATTTGCAATACTTCAGCAAGTTATCATTTGCGTGCATCCATGTTTATTTGTTTTTTTGCATTGTTATGCATCGCTCATTACACTCTTTCCTTGAAATCAGAAAAAAGTAACCATTGTGCTAAGAAAAAAAGACTGCACTTTACGACACCCATACCAAATACTGCCAAGACTAGAAGAAGTACAGGAACAAATGAAGGCTGATATGGAGGCTATGAAGAAGCAAATGACAACGATGATTAAAGTGATGATGAACATGAAGAAGATGATGGAAGTCAACGTTGCCACTGCTGCTACTGCCGGTACTGCTACTGAAGGGACCCAATTCATCTGCCCAATTCAATCCAAGAGAGTAGTCCAGTCTTAGGTGTAGTAGTTCAAGGAGGTGAGGTAGCAGCAAATGCATATGGGCCTCATTATGTCCCAGTCCAAAGCAATTCTTCGTTTCCACCATATGGTTTGCCTCCCAATTATACACCACTTTTTGTTGAATACGCTCTTGGTGAGAATATTTGTAGTTCTGCGCCCGAATTGAATGAGAATCAATAACCCCAACCCAATCATACTCATGCCCATGTTCCATAAGTCATGGAAGAAATACATGCAGCTCACCAGGGCCACACTCTGACCGATTTCGGGGCCTATCTAGGATAGACTAGTGAAGGGCATGCGCTTTTTGGTGTCCCTGTGCTAAATGCTCTAGGGGCTCCTCAGTATCAACCACCATCACTACCCTTACCTTTGGTGATGGGAGGAGGGCTTTCTGCTGTAGTTGAGAAGGAAAAATTTGAGCATATAAAGGAGAGGCTAAGAGCCATTGAAGGAGGAAATTATGACTTTGTTGACATGTTAGAATTGTGCTTAGTACCTGATGTGGTCATTCCTCCAAAGTTCAAGGTGTCAAACTTTGATAAATACAAAGGGACCACTTGCCCGAAGAATCACTTGAAAATGTATTGTAGGAAGATGGTGGCATATGCAAAAGATGAAAGTTGTTGATACATTTCTTTCAAGAAAGCTTGACTGGGGTAGCTATTATTTTGTATACTAACCTGAAACCCTCTCGGGTCCACTCCTAGAAGGATCTAATGGATGCCTTCATTAGGTAGTATCAATACAATTCTTACTTGGCTCCATATAGAGTGCAACTACAAAACAAGTGCAAGAGAGATAATGAATCATTCAAAGAATACACTCAAAGATGGAGAGACCTGGTAGCTCAAGTAATACCCCCCATGGCGGAGAGAGAGATGATAACCATGATAATGAACACATTGCCAATGTTCTATTATGAGAAGATGGTAGGTTACATGCCTTCAAGTTTTGCAGATCTAGTGTTTGCTAGTGAGAGAATTGAAGTAGGTTTGAGGAAAGGAAAATTTAATCATGTTGCTTCTGTGAACCCTAGTAATAGAGGACTCAGGATGAGTGGCGAGAGGAAGAAGGAGGGAGAAGCTCATGCTGTAACTGTTGTTCCCCCATGGCCAAACCTTCCACAAGCCCTTTATAATCCCCTGTACCAATATCCTCCCTAACAGTATCACTACTTAGCCAATATCAGTCCTGCCCACTATCCACCACCCTATCAACCAAGAACACCTAATCAACCACAAAGGCCACCCCTAAACCGACCACAAAATCCACCTGTTGCATTACCAAGACCTAATGCCAACCAAAACACCAACCGGGGAAGGAATTTTCTAGAAAGGAAGCCTATAGAATTCACCCTAATCCTAATATCATATGTTGACTTACTCCCATATCTGCTCAACAATGCAATGGTAGCAATAAACCCAACAAAGATTCCTCAACCTCCATTCCCTCAAGGATACAACCCGAACGTGATATATGCTTATCATGGTGGAGTCCCAGGGCATTCCACTGAGCATTGTATGTCATTGAAACGTAAGGTGCAAAGTTTGATTGATGCAGGTTGGCTGAAATTTCAGGAAGATAATCCCAATTTGCAAGCTAACCCACTCACAAACCATAAGAGTTCTTCTGTGAGTGCTATAGAGAATCAAGAGACATAGGAATTGAAAAGAAAGGAATGACCTTTTTTGGTGAAGAAGACTTTCTCAGGTGGAGCACTGATACTCACAAACATGGATGGTGAAGAGTTACCTTTGCCTATGAATTCGGATGTAATCAAGCAATACTATCTGTTATGCTTGTGGCAATTTGAAAATTTTCTTTTAGACGTTTCCAGGGACTTATTAGAATTTTCACGTATATGTTATTATTGTAAACAACAATTGCAACATTAATAGTATGGATGAATTTGATGCCGTAATCTCTCATTTTCCTCATGGTATCTTTACATATTTATTCAACTTTCACTAGAATATGAATATATGTCGCTGGTTGTTTGCTCATGTGACTTTTCCTCCAAAGTTGATCTCCAAGTCTGCCCAATCAGAAATTTACGCGTTCTACATGTTTGGTGGTGGTGTCGTATGCAATGAGTAAAATTGAATAAACATTTGATTGACTGTGTTTCAAATCAAATGATAAATGCAGACATGCATGCGACCTCATCCATGTTCTACATTTATATATATATATATAAGTTTTGTGAATAGTGAGAGTCATTTAATTTAATCTGTCAATTGAAAATATTTTAAATATTTCTCACCCTTGAAAATTCTCTTTTGAGAACATGCACAACTCCTTTCATTTCTTCTTTTCATTCATTTCTTCCTTTCTTTCCATTTCTTCTTGCTACAAAGGCATGACAGACGACAATAGCAGATACCTCCAAACCCTACACCGGGGCAATGACAGACACCACGCACTGGCTCTAAGCAAACCTAGGGGCAAATAAGAAGTTCATACTGGATAGTCAAGATTTGAAATGACACATGGCCATGTTTCTCATCCCCAACACTAATTTATCCTTTGCTACCCACTCCGAGCCAAAGTATAGTTGTTATAAAAAAAAAAAAAAAACAAAGTAGGAACCACCACCAAACTGGTAGGAAAAGCAATACAAGTAACACATGCATGAGGTTTACTAAGCATAGGGTTGGGCCTGAATGATGTTAAACAAAGCAAATCCGCCAAAGGGGAGCAAAGCAAAAAGAGACAAAAGTTCTCCAAATTTCACAAGGCACAAAAGTGAAATGATTGTCAATGCATAAGACAAATGGAGTAAAGCCAAGCCCAAAAAGCTTAAATGAATAAAAGTACAACCAAAGCGCTCAAGGTTCTTACTCTATACAACCCTAAAACACCCTTTGAGCCTCATTGACATTTTCTTTCATAACCCTCTTAACCCCTGGCCACATGTGGATCAAGGAAAGACTAATTTTGCTTTTAAGTTTGGATTCTGGAATGGAACACACACACACACACACACTTGTGATTGTTAGGAAAAAAGAATCCCGAGTTCGCACTTACACATTTGAGAAACTTATTCAACAAGGAGCTCGTAGAAGATGCCTGAAGGCAATTGGGGTCCATTCAACATTAGTCACTCATGCAGAGTTCCTAAGGTTCCTTTTGAAGCAAAGGATAGTCTTTGTTGCATAAATCCTGTTGGGATCAGCCCATATTATCAAGCTTCAACGGAATCGATGGACTCATGGCATCCCTTTATGATCTTAAATCAGGAAAGTTTCACTTGGTCATATACCAAAGTGTAAATAATCATTGCCATCCTTCAATGGTTCATGTGGTCAATCCCGAAGCCTTATGTTTCCTTACTATGCAAAGCATTCAAAGTTATAAAAGGGGAACGAACTCTGGAATCAATATTTTAGTTGATTGATTGAACGTCAAATGGCTCCACTGCCATCTTCCAAAATTGACAAGCAATTGGACCAAACAAAACAAACATTCTGAGAGAGTCTCCGAAGAGATCTACAAGAGTCAAGATGAGGTTACATGAATTATCATATCTTTTAGAAAGAAACAGTCAATCTGTGTTTTAAATAAATAATAAATAAATAAAATGATGAAGACAAAAAAAAAAAACATGATGAGAGAGAAAGAATCTTATGAGCATTACACAATTTAAGTCTCATCTCATCCCAGAATGTTGGAGTTCGACATATCTCATTTTCATCACTCACAAATAGTCGCATTCCATTTCTAGGTACAAAGCCCACATTCACTACATTTCAGGGCAAAGCTCGTATTTTCTTTTCATTCATCAATATGCATTCCAAAACTCATATGCTTCATATCAGACTTTAAGATCCAGTTTGGGATAGATGATTGATGAGTCACTATTTATCACTATTTACTCATCTTTCTGTACTTATTTTAATCCCTAACTTGTGCTTAATTGTTTATATTTTGCACTGATTCTCATTTAGGACTTAATTGGACCGATAATTCAGATTTTAATTAATTTGGATTATTTTAAGTTTAATTATTCCAATTTTTTATTTTCAGGGCAGATTAATAATTAAATGGGCTTGGAATTAATGCATGGACTTGAAGATTGGGATGTGGCATCAGTATTTTATTTTCGTTTTATTTTTATTTTCATTTTTTTTTTGCCAAAACTGTTAGGAAAAGCCCAATTTTCGTTTGTGAGACAGTCACTAATATTTGGGAAACTGTGCCCATGCAGAGGGGACACAACACTATTTCGTTTTAGGGTTTTTAGAATATTTTCGTTTTCTGCTCTTCTCTGTTTCTAGTTTCGTTTTCTGCTGTGACTCTGTTTAGGTTTTCACTTTCGTTTGTGATTTTCTATTTCAGAATACAATTGCTAATTTCGTTTTCTGTTCAGTGCCTGTTCTGTTTATTTCGTTTAAGTTGTGTTTCTGGTTATTTCGTTTTCAGCATTTAGGTTTTCGTTTAATGTTCAGTTTCACTTCAATTTATGTTTCTGTTGCTATTTTCGAATTAATGGAAGGCTAAACCTTGTATTTGCAGACCTTTAATGGAGGTTCCTTGTATTTGCAATTCGTTTTCTGCTTGGTTCTTCCTTGTTTGGATTTCTGTTCTGTGTTTTTCGAATTGGAATCATGCTTAATGATTCTGAATTGAATGATTCAGTAATCTCAGGTTGCTTAATCCTGAGAGCTTGCCCTAACGAGGTTCACGTTTGCTTAATTCGTGTAATGAAGTTTTAGGTTAATTTTCGCTTAGTAGATTAATCTGGACTGATAAGGATTAAGTATGATAGTTTATCTTTTGTGAACCGAGGATATTAGAGGCGCAATCTGTTCGAAGGGTCTGACTTGTTTTAAATTCCTGTAATTAATTACTATTTCTGTTTTAATTTAGAAATTCCTGCATTCTGTCAAAAACTCCCCCTTACACGTTTAATCCCTTAAACATAGACAATTGGTCCTTGAGAGACGACCTAGGAGTCACTACCTAGTTACTGCATTTAATTTGTATTAATTTGACCGAGTGCGACCTCGCGATCAATGATCATTTTAGAGAGACAACCTCTCGCTTTCTTACAGGTTTGAGCTTCTGGGTACCACTACCTGTTGACAATTTTCATAAGACTCAACGTCTTCCTCTTTTACATTTCATAGGACTCGATGTCCTTAGTTTTTACATTTCATAGG
Organism: Glycine tomentella; assembly: GCA_007407185.1. Taxonomy (NCBI): domain Eukaryota; kingdom Viridiplantae; phylum Streptophyta; class Magnoliopsida; order Fabales; family Fabaceae; genus Glycine; species Glycine tomentella. The sequence goes on along the minus strand of PYAF01002033.1, from coordinate 611,172 downwards.
ACTCAGCGTCCTCAGGTTTTACATTTCATAGGACTTAGCGTCCTCAACTTTTATCTTTTCATAGGATTCAGTGTCCTCAGCTATTACATTTTCATAGGACTCAGCATCCTCAACTGTTACATTTTCATAGGACTCAGCGTCCTCAACTTTTACATTTTCATAGGACTTAGTGTCCTCAACTTTTACATTTCATAGGACTCAGTGTCCTCAGCTTTTACATTTCATAGGACTCAGCATTCTCAGCTTTTACATTTCATAGGATTCAACATTCTCAACTTTTACATTTCATTGGACTTAGCATCCTCAACTTTTACATTTCATAGAACTTAGTGTCCTCAGCTTTTACATTTTCATAAGACCCGATATCCTCAACTTTTACATTTTCATAAGACCTGATGTCCTCAGCTTTTACATTTTCATAGGACTCGGCATCCTCAGCTTTTACATTTCATAGGACTCAACGTCCTCTGCATTTTGTTTCACGAGATTTGTTTCCATGCCTTGTCACGTTGAACTCAAAGTTCTTTATTCTATTAATACACATATCCTATTTTTCTGATGTTTCGTCTTTCTCATGTTGTGATCTTTTGAATGATCACCCGAACAGAATTAGTGTCTTTGTCTTTACTTATCTTTTATTTTCAATAAAGGATAAGTAAAGAGGGGCACTTTTTAACTCACTTCACAAGTCATACTAAAGACTTGGCAAATACAACAAATTCTTGCTCATGTGACCTCTTGTTCCAAAAAGCAGTTCTCATTTTTCTTGAGAATCATGCCACACAACTCTCATCTATATTACATTATGAGATGAAAATCTTGTCAAAAAATCCATTGACCTATATACACAGACAAGAGACAACCAAATAGATTGCAAGCTACTGCATGCAAACTTCTTCAACTTTCTGTGTGGGGATGACAATCATTGAAATGAACAAATAACAAATGTATTGAATCTCATCCATAGTTTGGAAGTTGCATCCCTTCATCTCATAGAAACCAAAACCAGCCAATATGCCTGCAATCAAGTGCCCATCGTTAATTAATTCCATAGAGTTCTTGAATGCACACAAAACAATATGTATGCATGTGTATATAGCTAGAGAACATATAACCTTACCAATTAAGCTTTAAAAACTGCTTCAGTTTGCTGATATAAGCGTTATGTTAGATACATTAGTTTGGTCTGCGAAAAGGATTGAGCAAAATTTTAGATATGGATTATAATTTCAGGATTATAAATATAAATTTTAAGTATTTTTGTGACAAGAAAATGCACATTATACTTACTAGGGGGTGTTCTTTGTACGAAAAAGCATGCCCCAATAACAATGTAGCATAGTATGAGAACAAGGCCTTTCATGTAGTGAGAAGTTCCATCCTACGAAGATATACATGGAAAAGAAATAGTGAATCAAGATATATACCAAATCTAATTGTGATGTTTCAACCAATGAAATGATGGAATACAAGTATACCTGTAATGTGAAGGCTGTGATTATTATGGCCAAAGCAAGAGAACCTGTTTCTAGGAGGTTGAAGTTAAGGTCCATTTTGATACCCATAATCCAAGCAACAATCACACATAGGGGAACCTATAATAGTAACAAATTTGCTTAATAAACATCTATTAATCAAACAACAAAGCTAAATGGAAGCATACATTTTTTATTAAGGTAAATGCTTACCACAAACATGCTAATTTGAGTTGAAGAACCCAAGGAAACACCCAACGAGATGTCCTGCAGTAACATCAACAGCTTAATTAGTCTCAAGGAATTAAATCACATGCATCTCACATTACAAAACTAGCTATTAAAGTTGCTACCAGTTTGTTCTTGAAACCAAATATGATTGCTCCTGCATGTTCGGTTGCATTGCCAACTATTGGAAGCAAGATTATGCTGAGGAAGCTAACAGACAAACCCCAGGAATCAGATGCATCCTGTGCAGATTCACAATATAATTTTATAGCGGGAAAATAGGAAGGAAATGTGTACACCAAAATTTTATATCTCCATTATATATTATTACAGATTATGAATTAAATTAAAATGCATTGACAATGTAAATATCATTTTATATTGTCATCTAATTAGATATTGTCATGTGTGATAGGTACTCTAAAAGTCTTGCTATTTAGATAATTTTTTATTAATTAATATTGTAAAAATGTTCAAATTAAACTCATGTATTATCATCAAAATAGAACTTTACACCTGTTTGTTTGATAAAAACATTATTCCATAACCTATCCAATATTAGAGTAAAAGAATATTCTCATCTTTCAAACAATAAAAAGAAGTCAATTACCTCAACTGTTTGCACCACATATTCAGACAACAAAGCAATCATCACAGTCATCCCAACCAGCCAAGCAAACCCACTCCAGAATCCTATCACTGGTTCTTCTGAATCATTGCTACCCTCTTCATCATCTTCCTGCAAAATACATGATGGTAAATAAGTTGTTTGAAAAAAAATGTTATTTCTAAATTATTGGGATAATTGAATTTATTTAATTTCAGCTGCTTTTTTAGAAGAAAAAAAATATTTGAAACATAATCAATGTGTTTGAAATATTAGCTGAAATTTGTAAAGATAAAATAAAAATAATTTATTTTCATACATTTGAAAATTTAATGCTTATTATTATTTCTCAACTGTTTTCCCCCTCAAAATCGATATCCCCAAATGACCCCAAACTTTTTTACAACTTTTTTGAAACAACTTCATACCCTTTTTTTTCTAATATTTTGACTCATATATAAGTCAAAAAATTATTTTGTATCTTGGACTCAAATATAAGAAAATTTAACTAATTTCACCCTTATTTAATGATAACATTCCTAAAACACCATTCATTTAATTGTAACTCTATTTTCAAGGATATTATTTTATTTATGATATGAAGCTCCAATGATTGACATTTTAAAAATAACCTTATTTCTTTACTTGAGATTAGTAAAATTAAATATTTTTAATCAATGTGAAAACAATTATTTTTTGCTTATATACGAGTCTAGAGAGAGTAAATAAAAACTTTTTATTTTATCCCAATGAAATTAATTATAAACAGATAAATGATTAGCATTATAATTGATTATAACAATAATCGATTACATATAATTGATTATTGAAATAATCTATTTTTTATAGTTGTCTTAAACACACTCTAATTACGAATAAGAATGCATACATTCTGGGCTTCAAATAGCTGCTGGTGAGTCCACAATTGGAAGACAAGGTAAGCACAATATGCAATCACCATAACAATGCTAGTAGCTCTTGACAACTGCAGAGATGAGTCTGCAGTCTCACCTGCTGATGCACCAACATAATGTAATAGTAATGGCAGCAAGTGGCACAGCAATGCCAAAAACAGCATAAGCAAGTTCATATCTGCTTGTCTCTACAAGAAAATTGCAAAACATTCAACCCCTTAGTTAACTCTAGCCATTATTTCGCTATAAAGGAAGATAAAGAAGCAAAAGTTTTACAATTCATTGGTAAAAGTTCTGAATAGAGTGCAGGGCTATACTCTATCATATTTTTGTTCTTGTCTAAGGTTTGCAAGGCCACCAATGAATAGAGAGGTTCCAAGAACCAGAAGAAGGTTAGAAATTATGGAACCCAAGAGAGAATATTTGACCAAAGCAATTTTGTTATGGCTAAGGGCGAAAATTGCTATGATGAGCTCTGTAGCATTCCCACAAGTTGCATTCAAAAGTGCTCCCACTGTAATTCAAGAAAATAAAAGGATTTAGTAACATGACAAACAATTATACTAAAGCTTCATTTCTATTTCCATCACTGATACGACCAATTCAAATCACATGGTAATTCGTCTCAACAAAATCTTTTTTTTTTTTAAAGTAAAGCTGTGGATCCATACACACCTGCAGGACCAGTGTAATTAGCAACTTGTCTTCCACATTTGAAGTACCAAATACCAAGGGGACAAATAAAACCAGAATCAGCACAAGAACATAAAACGGTAAAAGAAAATAAAAATTGTACAATGATTATTAATGACTAATGTACGATCTAACTACAAGTAAGAATGCAACAACTAGCAAGGTTCCTTACTCTGTCAAGAAGCTGACTCTTTCAGCAATTGGAGTAAGCCCAAGTAAACTCAACACAAAAACCCAAGACTGTACGCCAAAAAAGAGAGCACAGGGTCATATCATCCCATAATATAACATTAACAACCTCAATAGTCAATTGACAAGTGATAGCAAAATCCAACCTAGATTATACAGTTTCTCTTTTCTTTTCGACAGATACATTATGAAGTTCCTAGAAATACATATATGCATCATTTTCTTTTAAATATGAGAAATTCACCATATAGATACCTTAATTTTATTTTTTTCCATTTAATTAAAAAGTATCCCAAGAACACATTAACGATCTTATCATACATAATTGCGAGGCTAATTATCAAAAGTGATTGTTATGAAATAAATTTCAATGAATGAAAACAAAAATTAGTCCAATTGAAAAGGAACGAACTCATTATAAAAACGTGACTTTGATTTCCATTGCGAGTATCTTATTATTATGTAATTTATAAGTACCTCTCTACTCGCTCTTTCGCTCTTAGGCCTTGAGACCTGTCTAGGGATGGCAAATGGGTCAGCCTGCAAAAATATGGGGCGGGCCGGCCCGGCCCGCGAAAAATGCGGAGCGGGCTGGCCCGGCCCGCTTTTGCAAAGTGGGCTACAAATGCTAGCCCGCCCCGCTTTAATGCGGGCCAGCGGGCTAGCGGGCCAGCCTGCATCAAAAATTAAAAAAAAATAAAAAAGTTAATTGAAAAAATAAAATACAAAAAAATTATAAAAAAAATACAAATATGATAATTAAAAAAACACAAAATTAAATAAAAATAAATGATTTAAAATTAATGCTAAATAAATGATGTCATGTGATAATTCACAAAATTACATCATTTATAAATGAAATTTACGGTTATAAACTGTCAAAAAGTGTAATATGTTAGTAATGAAAGACTATTTGAAAGTATCATTATCATAACCATTTTAATATTAAAACTTAGAAGTCAATTATTAAAGTGCAAAAGAGTATAAATTTAAAGAATATACCTATTTCAAAATATGTTAAATATATTTATTTAATTTTAATATTTAATATTTAAATAATATAGGCCCAGCGGGCTGGCCCGCCCCGTCCCGCGTTTGGCCCGCAATTTTGCGGGGTGGGCCAGCCCGGCCCACTTTTGATTTGCGGGTTGATATTATCAACCCAGTCCGCATTTTTTTGCGGACTAAACAGGCCGGTCCTGCGGGCCAAGCCCATTTTGCCATCCCTAGACCTGTCCTCACCTATTGAGTCTCCAAGATCCAATTCACCTAAACTAATATGGATAAAAAAATATTTCCTAGATCATATAATAATTTCTAGAGCTGAGGGTATAAGTAAGAAGTACAGAACTAAGAAAGAGAACTCACTCTTCCAAAGCCATAGCATTCAGCAACAATGGCAAGGGGAATGGCAGGGAAAAGAATAGAGAGCTTGGTTCCAAGAATAACCTCTTGTAAATTCACCAACACATTTCTGACGTGGCCGGAGCGAACCTTAGACACGAGAGTTAGGACAGATTTCTTGCGCAATGAAGAAGATGACATGTTATGTGCTGTTCTTCCATGTCTCATTTCCTTGCTCAACCCCTTCACGTTGTTCCCACAACCATCATTCTCCATCACCAATGATACCTCATGGTTTCGAGAAGCCATTTTTTCTAGACCTGAAATTATGTGGTATTGAATGACTAAGCAAAATTTTATGTATATGATAACGTGGCAACATATTATGTATGAATGATTAGCCACAAGTAAAGCAAGGGGTGTCACATGTCGGCAGGAAGTGCAAGTTCAGATATAGGTTCCTGTTTGCTCACATAATTAACATAGACATTATTAGTGAAAAGTCAAACATCTTACATAATTGGAATTGGAAAACGAAAGACGCATGCTAAAAATTATTACTGATGTATATAAATTTAGTTTGAAACATACGAACAAGATTAATTAAATTACAAGTATATTATTAAAATAGGTCGGGTGTATTAAATTAGAAACTCATAAATCAGTGCTCATATTAATAAAAGTAGTAAATATTTATTTGTTTTGATGCAATAATAAATTTATATTTTTAATAAGTAGTTTTGTTGATTTGGATAATTGGTCAAATCCAATTATAATTAATGAGTTAATTTAAGTTCAACCTAAGTGATAACTCAACCCAACTCTTTGAAATGGAGTTGGGTTAGATTAGGTTAACGGTTGAGGAGTCGTGATCAATCCATTTATACTCTTAAAAAAAATTCACTATTTATCAAAATGAGGGAGATTATGAAAAAAAGAAAAATCAAAATAGGGTACGTCCCGGATTGGAATCACGATTTGTAAATGGGATGTCGTCCTATATTTTTTACTTCATAATTTTTTTTTTTTAATTTTGGTGAACATCCGATAAGGCTTATGACAGGCAGGGGTTTATTATGATCATCACCTCTTTGAATTCAAAACACGTGCATAAATTTTGTTGGTTATACCAACCTAAATCCGCTTCATTCCACATTCCATACATAAATATGTAGGGCCTCTCGCATAATTCTTAGGGCAAAAGCACTAAAATAATGTTTTTTTTTTTATAAACAATTAATAATTTGGTGTTGTTTTGAAAATATTTATCAAAATGGGGCTATCAAATACGTCCAATTTAGACATGTTTGACTAGCCCATTTCTATTTAAACCGCCTCTCCTTACCCATTTTTTCACATCTTATCGTCTAAATCTCCTACTATTGTATTGTTTATTGATATTTAAAGTTTTTGTTTTTGTTGACGGCAAGAAATGAGTTCAAGTAGTGGGTGAGCTCGTGTTAAGTTATTTTTTAATGGAAGGAATGTTGAAGGCGATAGGGTAATGTTTTTGAAGGGGAGAAAAGGCTGCACGTATCAATTGAAACTCAACACCGAGTGAATTGCATGAGAAGATACGCCAAAAATTAGGTCTGAAAGACAACCAATGTATCACTTGCTGACGACAAGATTATGACAACATGAACAATACATGGGGTTTCAAATACTAGATGATGAAGACATAGAAATGATAATGGAAGAATTTTTCAACCAATCAAGGAAAGATTTTTTAGAGTTGTACGTGGATTTTACCGCAGCAAAGGATGTTGTTTTACTCATTAGGTTAGTTGCACATAATGCATCATCATATGCTACTCCAGGTGTAAACGTGTCTGAGGAAGATGAACCATGACCCAACTTGGGTTATGGATGACGATGAAGAGGATGAAAATGATGAAAATATCGCAATGGAAGATCATCTTCCTGAGGAGGATGCTAGTGCGTCGGATAATGATGAGGATAATGGTGTGCATGCGACTGAATTCCAAGAAAATACTGATGTGGGGTCGTCTCAAATCTGTCATCATGTGGATGTTGGATCTACCCAACTTGTTGAAGATATGTTAGATGACTGAAATCAATGAAAATGTAGTCATATATGTATATTTGTATGTTATAGTATTTTATTTGCTTCATATGTTTAGGTGTCGAGGTCATTCCTTTTTGGGATGGAATTCCACATTACACGTATATTGATTGGAATCATCTAAGCGAAGAAGAATATTTTACCAGTTCTGCTTCGGGTTCAGGTACAGTGCAAGGTCCATGACAATTAGGGGATGATTTGTTTGTTAAACAGGAATTTGCATCCAAAAAGGACTCACAAATTGTAATTAAGCGGAACCTCATGAAAGAGCATCAAGAAGCATTTGTGGTTGAGAGCAAGCCTAACAAGTTTAGCATGAGGTGTGTTGCTCTTAATAAGGGTTGCCCTTGGAGGGTTAGGGTAATTAAACCAACGTAAGGTGAGAAGTGACTTGTTTCAAAATAAGGTGGAAAACATAATTGTCTGACTGACCATATTACACAGGGTCACAGACAGCTTGATGTTGATGTTATTGTTTCACTTATAATAGGTATGTTTTTATTAAATTTGCTCTATATGAAAAATATTGTTTTTTTAAGATATATTGTTAATGTCAATGTTAGGAATGATTAAGGAGGAACCGTCTGTGTCAATTGCATTGGTTCAAGAGAGGATCAGCAATACGTATGGATTTAAAGTTTCATATCGAAAGGCCTGGTATGCGAAGCAGAAAGCAATGGCAATGATTTATGGGGATTGGAAACAATCTTATGCATTTTTGCCCAGGTGGTGCAACTACATGCTTCGTTTTTCACCAAGTTCTTTTTTTGATATTCAAACAAATGCTTATTTTGTGGCACATCGACTGATACGGGCAAAGCGTGTGTTTCATCGCATTTTTTGGACTCTTAGACAGTGTTGCGAGACTTTTAAATTTTGCAAACCCGTCATTCAAATTGATGAGACTCATTTATATGGCAAGTATAAAGGAAAATTGTTGATTGCCACGAGTCAAGATGGAAATAACGAATGTCTGTCACTGGATTTGCCATTGTTGAAGGGGAGACGTTGGAAGCCTGGAAATACTTCCTTGCTAACATTCGCTTCCATGTTACTCAAATGCAAAATATATGTCTCATTTCAGATCGGCACCGCATCATAATATCTGTTGTGGAGAATCATGCTAGTTGGCAACCACCTTATGCACATCACGTGTTTTGCCTTCGTCGTATTGCTAGTAATTTTTATCAAAGGTTCAGGAATACAAAATTGAAGAAGACCCTCATGAATTTAGGTATGTTAACAACTATTTGTAATATATTAAGCTGACATAAATATGTAAATGGAATAGTGTTAATGGTATTATTCTTTTGTAGGTTATGCTTCCTCTATGGTTGATTTTGACATAGTGTTTGCACGATTTCGTGATACTGGTCCTGAAGTTGTAGAATGGATTGATAGCATCCCTAAGGAAAAATGGACATGTGCATATGATGTAGAGGGGAAAAGATATGGCCATATGACAACAAACTTGTCTGAATCAGTGAACAAGGTGTTCAAGGGAGCAAGGAACATGCCTATCACCACTCTTGTAAAACACATATACACCCGATTGGTTCATTATTTTGTATGCAGGGGTCAGGCAGCTGCTTCATAGCTTGACCATTCACAACGACATTGCAAAAATGTGGTTGATGCTTTGAGGCATAATCAGTCCCTTGCTACAGGCCACAATGTATGCACATATAACCTTGATTAAACATTATTTGAGGTGGATGAGGGTTGGGATAGGTCATATTCAGTAAACCTTGTAGAGCATTTTTGTTAGTGTGGCAAGTTTAAGGCCTTCAAATACCCATGTAGTCACGTGGCAGCGGCTACTTTACATGTTCGCCATAATCCTTATCAGTATCTGGATGATGTCTTCCTGGTAAGTAATTTGGTGCAGGCGTACTCATTGTCATGGCAGCCAATTGGTAATGAACGTGTTATTCCACCAAGTGAAGATCCAGTTGTCATACCTGACAGGTCAATGTTGCGAGCAAAGGGTCGTCCAAGGTCCACCAGAATACATAACGAGATGGACGAAGTCGAAACAACTTAGAGACTCGTTAAATGCGATATTTGCAAGCAAGTTGGATATAATCGGAGAGGTTGTCCTACTCATGATGGTACTTCATGATTTTGTAATTATGTTTGTTTAATTAATGTTATGTTAATGTATTTTATTTATAAATATGTTGTATTACCCCTGTATTTGGTTGAAAGAGGTGATATTACGCATCATGTTTTTCATGTGATTACACATACGATGATCACGTTTTGAAAATGGAAAACTAAATAAGAAATTAAGTGGACGAAAATGGGACTCAAATAAAATTGTAATATAAATTTGGAGATGTTTTGAAAGTATTTACCCTTATAGGGAGTGAATGGCGCCCAATTAAGGCATTACTGAACATTCCCATATAGGGCATGATTGAACATGCCCAATTTAGGCGTGACAGAGGGAGGTGTCACGCCTAAATTTAGGCGTGATTGACCCCTCACACAACATATCCCAAACAAAATTAAATCTCAATACTATGACATTCTTAGGAGAAATAAGTACTCAGACTATTGCTAACTCCAAATTAGTATTCATTTTTCCAAATGAATCGATGAAACACGACCAAACTGGTGTTTCTTTTCAATGTCCTACTCCAATACCAATGTGAATTCCTAATGATTGTTCTTTTAAGACACTCAAGAGTAGGATGCACAACACCCTTCTGCTAACCAATGACCAATTTGTTAATGAAATCTACTATCGACAGCCATCCCTACATGCAGGTCAGCAATATTTTTTTCATTCTCTGAAACTCACAAATGATGATGATGTTTGCACAATGTTAATGTGCAATGAGCAAATGTCGACTGTTGGCCCTATAGAAATATTATGCACCATCAACAGAACACCCGATGGTATACTCAACCTACTTCGATCCACCATAGTCCCCACACAGGATGCAATACTATATTACAATGACAAGATTTGAAATTCCTTCAGGATGCAACATTGAAACACTGAAGGATGTCATAAAGCAAGTTGCGCCTGTTGGGGTTCCCCCTTATGGAATTCACAACTCACAAGTGGTAAGAAATTTTTTTTTCGACAGCCAGCCCATGCAAAATATTAAGACTACACAATCGAATATCACATAAAAGAGTTGATAAGCGATGAAGAGGTGTTAAAAATGTTAGCAGAATCCAACTACTGGAAATGTTTTTCTCCAATACATATTTTAGCTATTTTTTAACAAACTAGTTACCCAAATGGCATAAGACATGTACCCTGCACAACAACTTTGAAACTATGATTAGTTTGGTTATTTTCGTATTTCAATTTTTATTGTTATTTTCATTTTATTAAGTATTGTTTATTAAGTTTGGTTATTTTCAATTGTTATTGTTATTTCAATTGTTCGTTCCGTTATTTTTGTTTTATTAACTGTTATAAATTAAAATAACCAAAATAAAAAATAACTGTTATAAAAATTGTTCGAAACTAATGTAACTTAAGAAATAAAGTCCATTACAAACCAAAAAAAAAACACAAATGGCGCAAAAGCTAAGACTCTGGTGGCCACTAATAATGACGTGCCTGACGATCAGGTAGCCTCCGTCTACGTTGTGGCTGAGAAGGGCTTTCCTAAGAATGGCCTGCCTGAGAAGGGTCCACATAGGGAGGTGGATATGGAGTGACCTGCTCTGGAGATGACCGCCGGGGATGATCAACAGCTGGGGTGGCATGTGGTACATTTGATGGCCAACCCGCACAACCTGCTGGAGAATAATCAAGCTGGGAGAGCATGTCGTTCATATCGGCACCAGTCCACTCCGCAGGAGTTACATGACTACTGCTCCCAATGTCCGCTGATGTCATCGCCATTGCAGTAGCGTAATATATAGGTTGGGTCTGGGAGTCATCCGGTGGAGACATATGACTTTGCGTACTAAATCCCTCGAACCCCATGTCCCCCTGCTGATTATCCTTATAATACAAAGGCTGGCTACCGTATGTCGATCCTATAAATGGAGGCCTAAACTGTTGGATTCAGGGGGAGCTACTTAAAGAAGGCAAAGAAATTGTGATTCAAGCATGGGTTTTGAGCTTTCAACATGCAATGGATGCCTTGAAGTTTAATTAGTGTGAAATGTGTAAGAGAAAAGCAATTCTGGTGATCCAAGTGCATTGCATTCATATTAATCTATAATTAAATTAATTGGGTTCATAAAAATCACAAGGCTTTAGTTATTTGACTAAGTTTTTAATTTGATTCAAA
>PYAF01002033.1:574270-591869 GCA_007407185.1 Glycine tomentella | reverse complement strand
GTCTGATATCTGCCTGTATTTGGTTGTTTGGTTCTGGTTTTGATGACCTGGATCAATAAGGGCTAGATGTAGAGATATTTGAGTTTTATTCATATTGATGTTATTGTACCATACATAATGTATCAAGAAATACGATTCTTACATGCTTCCGCAGCTTATTTTTTTTAGGTTATTCTGATATTATAATGATGTTAACACATTGGGTGCACACGGGGTGTTACAATCAACATCAATCAAGACCTTGGTAGTCTTCATGAAAGTTCTACCAAGAATCAATGGAACTTCATTGTCTTCATCCTTATCGATCACTACAAAGTCGATTGGAAAGAAGAACTTGTCGACTTTCACCAACACATCCTTAATAATGCCATAAGGATGCTTAATAGTTCTATCAGCTAGCTGCAAAGTCATCCTCGTTGGTTTGATTTCTACTTCTCCTATCCTTTTGATCATGGACAATGGAATGAGGTTTATGCTTGCACCTAAATCAAGAAGCGCCTTTCCTATTGATAATTTCCCAATAGCCACAGGAATTGTGAAACTACCAGGATCTCTAGATTTTTCTGGAATGGTCTTTTGGATAATTGCACTACATCCTGCATCCAACTCTATTGTTTCATCATCCATGTATCTTATATTCTTTGTGAGTAGATCCTTCATGAACTTGGCATATGTTGGCATATGCTCCAATGCTTCAGAAAAAGGAATGTTGATTTGCAATTGTTTGAAAATATCTAGGAAGCGCTTGTACTGCTTTTCTCTTGCTTTCTTTGATGGAACATGTGGATAAGGCATATGCTAAACTGGTGGTGGGTTTAGCACAACTTTGCCTTTATCAATTGTTTTATGCTTCTCCTCTTCACTCATCACATTCTTTTCAATTTTTTCATTTGTCACCACTTCTTCGTTTTTCTCATTTTCTTTTTCAATTTTTTTCTTTTCATCATTTTTTTCTACAACTCCTTCATTTTTCTTTTTCTCATCATCATCCTTCAAACCGACCACAGTCCCCCTCCTTGTTGTAATATCCTTGCATTGTTCCTTTGGGTTGACTTGTGTGTTTGCTGAGAAAGAGCCACCTCCATGCTTAGAGAGTTGTTTTGCAATTTCTCCAACTTGAACTTTGAGATTTTTGATAGATGCATCAGTATTCTTTTGATTGGTGATGGACATCTACATAAACTGAGTTAGAGTGTCTTCCATTTTTGACAATCTATTAGACTAAGGTTGCTGTTGTGGACCCCTGTTTGAAGGACCTGCATAAGAATTATTAGAAAGACCTGCATATGAGTTGTTAATGGGACCTGCAAAAGGAGGGTTAGTGGGAGCAGTGTATGCATTATTATTTTGTCTCCAACCATAAGGTTGATTTAAACATGGACCACCTCGATAACCTTGGTAATTTCCTTGATAATTCTGCTGAGGTCTGGTCTGATTCTGCAAATAATTAGCCTTCTCTTCTAGTTGACAATCATCAGGTGCTGAACAGTGGCCATTTTGATGTTCTCCACCACAGAAATCACATCTCACGATTTGTTGAACTTGATGTGCTGTGTGTGTTTTCTGTGATCCTCCTTGCTGAATTTGTTGAGGAAGTTTGCCTATTTGTTTAGTTAAGGCCTCTAGTTGTTGAGTCAACAATTTGTTCTGAGCTAGGATGACATTTTGAGTATCAAGATCCATTATACCCTTCCTCTGTATTGGAGATATGTCATGCTGAGATTGGTAATCACTGTCTGCTATGGAGTCAATGATTACAATGGCTTCCTCCGGACTCTTTGACACCATAGTACTTCCAGCTGAGGCATCAAGAATCATCTTTGTTTGAGGTCTCAAACCACTATAGAAAATATGTAGTTGCACAGTGTCATCAAAATTGTGGTTTGGGCACCTTCGCATAAATGATTTGAATCTCTCCCATGTTTCACAAAGAGGTTCATCTGCTCCTTGAGAAAATGTAGCGATTGCTGATTTGGCACTAATGAATCTTGATGGAGGAAATAATCTAGCAATGAATTTTTCCTCCAATTCTTTCCAAGTGCTGAGACTTTTGTTTGGTTAGGACTGGAGCCAAGTCTTAGCTTTACATGTCAAAGAAAATGGAAAAGCTCCGAGGTAAACAGCTTCAGCATCTTCGTCTAAGGCTCTCATGGTACTGCATAGCTCCATGAATGTAAACAAGTGTGTGTATGGATCCTCATGATCTAGCCCAGCAAATGGATGTTAGCCAATTAGACTAAGTAATGTTGGCTTCAGTTCCACAACTTTATTGTTGAAAGGAGGGATAAGTATGTTGTTGTAGTACTTTGGTCCTTGTTGGTACGCATAGTCACCAAGAGTCCTCCTTGTTGGTCTATGTCCTTCTCCCCCTTTGTCAGCCATATTATCACGTACAAGTGGTTTTTCTGGTGAAGGATAATTGATAGACGAAGTTTCCCCCGATGGCTTATTGGCTTCTTGTTTTTCCTTTCTGTTTTGGTAATTTCTGGATCAAACAAAGGTTTATCCGTAGAAAACTTACCTTGCATAAAGGAAAAAGAACAAACTACAAGATCCTATAAGCAACAAGGTTAACAAAATATACAAAGAGAATTTATACAAAATTTAAAATAAATTAAATAACGAAAGTAAAGAAAAAGTCCTACTAAACTGAAAGATTAAATTTAAAAGAACTGAGTAAATAACTCAAGTCCCCGGTAACGGCACCAGAAACTTGTTAGACTCTTGGCAAGCATACCAATTGTCGTTGCAGGTTACAGAATTTATAAAGATCGTCTCCACAGGGACTTGAGTTACTCAATTACTTCAAATAAAACTTAACAATTTAATAGCTATGTACAATGTGTATGCGCGGAATTTCATGTGTTTGTGAAATAACAGAAAATACGGATATAAAGAAAATGCAGAATTAACGGATCTAGTACGTTGGTATTACGGAAACTATGGAAACAAATAAAGCGAGTTTAGTTAATTCAAGAAAAGTGTAGGATTGAATTTCATCGTTCATACCCTTAGTATTCAGTTAACATTGATGAAGGAACCCATCACCGATTCTTTCTGGTAGAGTTTCCACACTAATTCCTTACTTTTCTCACTCTTTCTAAGCTCCTAAAACCTATACTCACGTTCTTGCTTTTAAAAAATGATGCCTCACCCTTCATTTTGCATGCATATTTATAGTTTTGGGTCACCTACTTAGGCCCACTTACCCAGGCGACCAATTTTGTCTATTTTCACTCGCCTAGGCGAGTTAATCTCTTAATGGTGAAGCAAGCCACTTGCCATGGCGAGTGTTTAGTGCCTATTTTGCTCGCCTGGGCGAGTTAAAAACCCAATGGTGAAGCAAGGTGTTGGCCTGGGCGAGTCTTGGGTGAATTTGCTTCTGGAATCTTCTTAAATTGACTTTTGCCCCTTTGTACTTGCCTTGGTTGCTTTGGATGTTCCGGATACAATTGGTACTTATCAAAACACCTTATTTGAGTGGATGAATCTTCCAAAATGTGAATAACAACCTACATATTTACACAAAATATAAACAACTAGGTTTAGGGCAAATTAATCAAGAATTTTACTAAAATCAAAAGATAAGTGTTAGCATTAAAACCCTAATTTTACTCAAATATGGCACTTATCACCTTTATCACAAAATTGAGAAATGCTTAATAAATCATGCTTAAGACCTTTAACATAAAACACATTATCTATGGAGTGTGATGGTGACTTACCAACCTTACCTAAGCCCATAATTTTTCCTTTGTTATTGTCACCAAAGGTCACACTTCCACCTTCAAAAGGATTGAGTGAGAGAAATTTTGATTTGTCTCATGTCATGTGCTTGGAACAATTGTTGTCAAGGTACCACGAGTTGTTCCCCCTCACTCCAACCTCAGTGTCTTCACCTTCTAAGTCAGTTCCAACTATAAGACAGATGTTGGCCCAACTTCACTGTTTTCAGAGCCTTCTTCCTCTGAATCAGAATCACTCCAACCAGCATCACTGCTTTCTTGAACTCCTTCTTTTCATACTTCTTCTATTCTTTAGCCTTCTTCTCCTTTCTACTTTCTTGCTCTACTTCAGGACAATCTTGAATCCTATGACTTGTTTTGCCACACCTAAAGCAACTATAACTAGTTCTTGAAGAAGAGAAAGTTTTGGATTTTACCTATTTATTGCTTGAGCTTCCACTAAACTTTTGGTTCTTTAAGTATTTTTTGAACTTCCGCACAAGCATTGCAATCTCCTCCTCATCATCTAAGTCATCACTCACTTCCTTTGATTGAGCTTTTAAAGCAATGTCTTTATCCTTCAATCTCACATCTTCCTTCCTATGGGACTCCAATTGCATCTCATATGTCATTAGGGATCCTGCCAACTGCTCAAGGTTGAAAGTCTTAAAGTCTTTGGTTTCTTGCAAAGCAGTGACCTTGGGCATCCAGTCCTCTCATGAGAGACTCCTCAGAATTTTCCTTACTTGCTCCTCAACTTGTATGTCCCTACCTAAAGCATTTAACTCATTTACTATGTTAGTAAAACGAGTTATCATATCCCTAATAGACTCTTTAGGCTTCATAGAGAACAATTCATATTGATGCATAAGGAGATCAATTTTAGACTATTTTACCTCGTTTGTACCCTCATGTGTTACCTTTAGAAGATTCCACATTTGCTTGGCAGTCTTGCAACCCATCATGCGGTTGTATTCTTGTGTACCTAGTCCAGAGTGAAGAATTCTCTTGGCTTGAGCATTGTATTCCAACTTCTTCCAATCTTCATCAGTATATTCGTTCTCAAGTTTTGGCACTCTTTCTCTCTTTTCATTCATCTTTGTGATCTGAAAGTGTCTTCTTTCAATCACCTTCCAGACTTGATAGTTCTCTGCTTGAATGAAAATCTTCATTATGTTCTTCCAATAATTGTAGTACTTTCCCTTGAATAGTGGAGGCCTTTAGGTAGAATAGCCTTCTCTTATTGTCTCCATTGGGTTCATCTTAAGATCTACTCTTCAGGAGTTACCTGCAAAATAAAGAGAACACAGCTCTAGTACCAATTGTTGGTCCCAGATGAACTCAAGAGGGGGTAAATTGAGTTTTATAAAATAATTCTCAATTTAAAATCAAACTCAAAGCAATAATATGGAGATAAGAGATAAAGAAGACACAATAAATTTTAACGTGGAAAATCCAATTGGGAAAAAAACCACAACGTCCAAATTGGATAATCAATTCAATGGACAACTCCACTATGGTAATTTTGTGTACAAGAGTTCCTAGTTTCCTAGTCTACCCTTACACAACAATTATCCCAGCTGGTATCCTTATTTCCCAGCAAAAAGCTCTCGTCTCAATTCACCAAAAATAGAGACAAATTGATATCCTTGTTTTTCAGCCAGACTGGTATACTTGTTTCCCCATCCAGAAGTCGCACGTCTCAATTCACCAAGAACAGAGACAGAACTGATATCCTAGTTTCCCAACTACGACCTCTTTCAAAGTCAAGAAGAAGAATACAATAAAATGGTTACATTTACACTTTTATTCCTTAAGCAAATAGGTAGCTTTAAATTCTAATGAAGAGTTGAAGAATCAACCTTGTCAAACGCTTCTATATGATCTCAAAACAATTCTCTCAATGATGCAAACATAAACTCTCTAAAACTCTAATATTATTTGGAATGGAATGCATACTCTAAACACAAAAATATGTTTCTATTTATAATAATTTAAGCGTATGATTTTAACTAATTTTTGAATGCAATCCTAAAGATATTCTATCATATTATGCAATGCAATCTTAAAGATATTCTATTATATTATGCAATGCAATCTTAAAAATATTATATCCTATTTTTTAATACAATTTTAAAAAATGTTTTATCTTATTATGCAATGCAATCTTAAAGATATTATATTATATTATGCAAAGTAATCTTAAAAATATTTTATCTTATTTTGGAATGCAATATTAAAAAATATTCTATCCTATTTTAAAGCAATCTTTAAAAAAAAATATTTTATTTTATTATGCAATGCAATCTTAAAGCAAATATCTTGGTAAGAGATTATCTTCTCAATTATGTTGATTTTCATAAATTCAAAATATGAATAACTTCAAAATATCAAATAATCAATTAATTATCATCAGTGCAATAAATCTAATAATGTAACATTTATTATTTGTTATCATCAAAACTTTATAAATCTTTTTATGCATTAGGAGTTCAACAAATATCAAGAGCTTTGTCATCCTCTGTTGTTCCAATTGAATAGTTAAACAAGAATTAAATTAAATTTGAGCCAATTAATACAATTCAAATTGAGGATTAAAATGAAATAATTCAGGAAATTAAATCTAATACACAAAAACTCTTGGTTACATGAATGGAGTTTAAATGATTTCACCCTGAACACATGAGACTGGGTCAACTATTTAAGATATATGCAAAATATAAAATTTCCTAACAGTTGAGAAGTTATGAAAGCCAATTTTACCGAAATCTTTAGTCACCACCTATACAAAGTGCAGTACTAACGGAAGAAAGTACAAAAGTACCAATGTAAAGTCCTGCAATACAAAGTACACTCCTAGTGCCAGGAGCGAGTGTCGCCCTGGTGATACCGTCACACTTATCCAGCGTCACTCCCTTCCAATTGGGGGACAGTGGCGTATCTATGATACCTGCTGCAAAGAGATTCCTAGTATCAGGACCAATTGTTGTACTGATGCTACAAGAAAAAAGGCTATTCACAGCGATATTTATTATTGACGTATAAAATCTCTTGCGAAAACAACTTTTCCCAGTAAACTTTTTTTTGTTGCACGTCGTTATCTAAAGTCTTGTTGCGAAAATATTTACAATGACATTATCAGCAATTATTGTTGCTGAATTTTTACACATTAGTTGTTGCCATAATTATTTGTAGTAACTACCCAAGTCGTTGTCATATTTTAAATATCTTAGCAATTGTTGTATGCTAAAAAACATTATTTTTCAACGATTAAAGTTATTATAATAAAATCTTTTTTAAGTCACATTAATTATTCTAATTTTTTTCTTAATAACAAAATGCCTTCGTCGTCGTAAATTACCATTTCTTAACTATTTGTACTATTTCAAAAATTTATTTAAATATTAATTTTATTTTAATACTAATTATATATTATTTTTAAAATTAATATTGACAATTAAAAATTAGATCAATTAAAATGAATAAATTACTCTTGCACCCCCTTTATTTTTTCCATATTGTACTTGATATCCCTCTATTTTTGCACCCTAAAAAACTCATTAATTGTTTAGCACACATTACACTCATATCATTTCCTTCTTAAACACCGTTTAATAATTTAACAAAAAATAGACACATGTTGGTCACATGAATTTTAATAAAAATTTATGTTTAAAATACCCTCATCTTCTTCCTCAAAATCACATCTTGGGTTTTACAAATCCTCGTCTTCAACAATCCCTCTTCACTTACCATCACCACCTCCTTCTCCTCCTCCCTCTCCCACGACAACATTATCTCTCCCTCTTCATAGTCGTCTTCGCCCACCAATACGGCATTCGGGTGCACCCACTCCCGTCGAAGCAACCACTACCATTGTAGCCGTCACTGCCAACGCCATATTCACCTCCTCGTCTCCTGCCATAGTTTCGGCCACCATCACCGCTGCGTCTAGTTCCTTGGACACTGGCGTCGTCGAGGCCAGTGACATCAACAGGCGTGTCTGTCAGAGTCAAATTCAAGGGAGGGGTATTGGGTGCAATTTGATAAAAACACAGGGGTACGAGTGTAATTTACTCTAATGGGTAATTTCGTGTGCTCAGATATTTCAATTGATGTTAGTCAACAACGTTAATAGAATAGGATAAAAGTAATGTATAAAAAAGAAGGGGTATCGGGTGCAATTTAAGAAAAATACAAGGGGTACAAGTATAATTTACTCAATTAAAATTAATAGCCAATTCAACTGAGCAATGTTGTTTATTACTACCAAAACAAGGCCTAATACAACTTGTAACTACTGACCAAAACAACCATTAAGTTCTACCAAAGCTTTTAGATACATTGCATCTTCTCTCCTAAAGCTGAAAACTAGTCTAAACAATTTTAACTGCAACATAGCATTCTAATGTTCAAACACACACCAATCCTAACCGCCACAAAGAAAAGACTGCACTTGTGACAAATTATGATCACCAATATTTGATGGTAGTCAACTGCTTCAATGCAGATTCCATGTAGATAGCTTACACATGTATACTTTTTATGTCTCCCTACACCACACTATGTTTGCTAAGCAATGTTGTTGATAGTCATGCCTATTATTAGTTCTTGGTTTGCACATTCTCGAGAGTGATTCAAATGCTTTCTTGAGTCTTCATGGAATTATGGGGGGACACAAGGCCTAGGAAGCTACCTCTTCTCTTATTGCCACTAAATTATTCCTGCAAAGGAGTTGGACCATCTGCATCTAGCTAGATACCAGAACTCTATAGCAGTGAAACTAACTAAAATTTCTTGTTATGAAAGAAAATGTACATTAAGGTCTCAAGTGTCTTGGCCAATTACCAGTGAACCATGAAAGAACGATATCCAATACTCACTAGAAGCGTGTCGTCAAGATTACAAAGAGCTACAAGTTGATAAAAATACTCTTCCTAGGCCTAGAAGTCATTACTTGCAAAATTCTCCCTATTAAAAACATCATAACTACCCATTTGAATAAAATCAAAGTTCAGTTGCGAGCTTAAAATTTGATCCAACATCAAAAACCTCATATACCTATCATTGTTTGCTCACCAACAAACATTTCCACTGCAAAAGAAAAACTCATTTTTCGCTCGGCATCAAACATTCCACTGCAAAAGAAAAAGAGAAAAAAGAGGAAAGAGAGAAGGA
This sequence comes from Glycine tomentella, assembly GCA_007407185.1. Lineage (NCBI taxonomy): Eukaryota > Viridiplantae > Streptophyta > Magnoliopsida > Fabales > Fabaceae > Glycine > Glycine tomentella. The sequence goes on along the minus strand of PYAF01002033.1, from coordinate 582,966 downwards.
AATGAATCTCACCATTACGATTCCAAATATGGTTTCATGTCCGTTGGTTCAACTTGGTTTTCTTTAGTATTGAATTTGTATCCCTGCAAATGAATGAGCAGAAATCAACAGAGGGAATTGAAAGATATGGGAATAAACGATAAGAGGTTACAATTAAGGGGTGAGAGGAAGGAATCAGCACGACTCTGTTGAGACGACCCCCACTTAACTCTAGTGAGACGATCTTCACCTACTCCAACAGAGATATTGAGGACGAGCTTCTGCACTTTTATCTCTCATTGGGATCGACAGCTTCGGCAGAACATCTTTCCTCACCCACTCGAAGCCAGGCACAGTCAGGACAGCAGTTGGTGACCTAGTACTACGACTGTGACGCACGCGAGGAAAGGCTCTCGCACTCTGAGCACCAGTTGGCCTCAACCCCCCGAAAGTAGAAGGAGGAGCAGAATAGTAAGTGGCAAAGGCTTGCCTGCCCTAGCGGCAACAGATGGTCTTGCCTGCTAACGAGGGCGAGAAGTGCCCTCACCAGTCCGATGAGACTGCCTCCTCTTTCCAGAAGAGGAAGACTCATCATCAGACACTCCACAGTGGGTTTCCTCTTCAGAGGAATCACCGATGGAGATCACATCGTGCATAACGCGCTGCTCCACTGACTCTCCTGAATCACTACCCCTCATACCCAGAGCAGAATCAGACAAAGGGGATTCAGACATTTTCAGAGAAGGATGTTGAGAACAAAAGAAGTTTTGAGGCGAGAAGGGACAGAGGAAGAAGAAGGGTTTCAAAGGAAGGAGAAATGGCGGTGAGAGAAATGGCAAACGTCTCATCAACTTAAATGAGGCATGACAACTGAGCAGTTACGCGCTGATTTGAAACGTCTCCCTTGCAATCCGTGCCACAATCAATGCTCACTCACCCACTACCACACTACTCCAACACGTGCCCACTCCTTAAGGGACACGTATGCACGAGTACAGCGAGTGTGCTTCACGCAGCTGGGGAAATAACGAAGCATCAAGCATGCTTTCAAGGCTCACATCGAACAGTCAGATTTTGGCAGAAATGCCCAACCTCGACGCTTCATTGGCCTGACATATTTGACTTCATCAATACAGTCTACATTAACAAGCTTGACCTAGCTCCAAAATTACTTTTTTACAAAGTTATCAGTATTAACATTGGACATCACTCGTCCACCCTCGGGGGCTCCCTAAGATACATCTTCTTTATCAAGAACATTTGGTAACCTCGACACCAGACATTCATCATAAACGCTTACTCAACCTCTTTTTCCCATACATTGGCTCTAAGGCTGGGGGCTTATGTACTATAAAAATTGGTAAAATTACACATGGACATTATTGTGGGGTCATTGTACACGTGTCTATCCATCGTGTCTGCCTTGCTCTAATAACTATGTATATTTCTGCCTTAAGTATCAACCCAGACACGACGAGTACAACTTGTTCGCCCTCCGAGTCAGCCTTGCTATAGGAACACGGACGTCCATCTACTTAGCTTCTGGAAGCTCTTGGACTGCAACAACTTATCTATATTCAAGATTATACAACTACCTTATCTCCTAATATCTCTCCAGTTATCTATAAGTTGTTATTTATCTACAAATAACAACATATCTACAAGGTACACATTATCTCTAATTCAAATATAACTGCTTGCTATTATTTGTTATCTTATCAACAGATTATCTAATAAACAAAGGCCCTAGGCCTATACTCCACGATATAAATATAGGTTATCTCTAAACCTTCGAAAAAGAAAACACTCTACCACTGGTCACTTAGTTCATACTCATCTCATACTTATCTGAGGCACCCTTGGAAATTCTCCACACTTATATACTTGATTATTTTTCAATAATTAATGTACTTACTTGAGCGTCGAAGTGTCTTTTCTTTGTTTTACAGGTCTCTCTCTTGAATAAAGACAATTACTCACTCGATGTGCAAAGTTTGGAACCCACTCATCATCACATGTAGAATTTCTAGATTTTGGATAGAACACTAGAAGTATTTTTTGCAATTTAAAACATACGAGTGCTATCAAATTCATCTGCTTAATTTTCTTCAAGAGCTATGGCTGGAGGTTAGTAATTCTAATTGAATTAAATATATTGTCATGTTTATGGTGTTATGATTTTATCATTTGGTATGAGAGCCACTATATGTGAAAATACAATGAACACACTTCAAATAACCAAGAGGGGGGTGAATTGGTTAAAACAGTCTTTTAAAACTTTTCTTTAAAAAAATTTGCGGAATTTAAAACTTGGATCGTATCACTCATTCACCCTTCATCAAAATCAAATTTTTCTTTCAATCTAGATTCACCTTAGAATGCATGTAATGTTTTAAATGCTTCTTGTTGATTGTATATCGATTTCCAAATACAAGCAATGAAAGAAACATAGATAAAGAACACAAGACACAATAATTTATACTGGTTCACCTCACAAACTTGGAGGCTACATCCAGTGTCTTCCAACCAACACTAGGTTAGAGTTTTCACTAAATCAAATTATTCTTTTACAATCAAAACAAGTGATTATCTCTATCAACCCTAGATAAAGTTACTAAATTCTAAAACACTATTAGAATACAAATCACAAAGATTCTGAGAACCTTACTGATTGAGCGTTTTTAGTTAAATATTTTTCTATTCTTCTTAGCTTATTTGACTTCTCTTGGACTTTTATTTTCTCATTCTAATTTAGTTTTTGTCTTAGGCAAGCAAGTGGGCTTATTTGCTAATTGTTGCTTATTTTCGAATTTTATGCTCACTTGACCTATCTTCCTTGTACAGGACCTACAAAGCTCTACAGAACTCCAAATGGAGTATATGAGTTGTCCTTGAAAAGATAAGGAAAAGATCTACAAGTTTGTGAGAGATAAGCCAAGGCCAATTCTATCATTTGGAGGGTCATTTTAGGCTTTGAAGTTAGAATCACTGCACTTGAATTTTGGGCTGCGAGTTGGATTTTTATTGGAGTAAATAGCATAATTAATTAGAATATATGGGCCTATTCATGGTCCATTCTTTCCTTCTAACTTAGTCACTATATGCTAGTGAAATTAGTTAGTGAACATTACACTACATTTTAGCAAAACCAGAATTTACATTTCTTTTTTAAGTTTTCAGAATTAAAACTCTTTCTTTTATTTTCTCTCAACTGTTCTTCATTTTTGTTTTCTATTCTTCTATTTTTGTGCACCAATTTTGTGGGGCTTTCATTGATGATGATCATGGGAGGCTAAACAAACAATCAATCCAAGGATCCAACCCAAGCAAGGAGAATTTAAGTTCTCGTTTGGTATTTCAAATTCTGTGTGAATGTTCACTTTCTTCTTCAATTTTCATAATTATGAATGTGTTTAGGATTGAAAGCAGATTCATTTCCTAATTTCAAATTTTAATTAGGTTTGTGATTTCAATTAATTTAAGAGTTAATTCAATTGAACTGCTTCTAATGAAATTGAATGAACTTTCATAACAGAATCATTATTTGAGAACTATCATAATTACCATTGCTTGGTTTAGTGAATTGGATTGATGCTCTTTAATCTATTTTACATTACCTCTTATCAATTTTGTTAGTTTTTGCATTGTTCTTCAATCTTAGTTTGTGTTTTCGCAATTTTTACTTATCACATGTAAATTGTTTGACAAAAATCTCCTATTGTTTATTAGTGAATTGAAGTTGGAACCATATTGATAGTGTCTCTGAGTCAACCTAGGTTAATCCTGTGCTACAGGATTAGCGTAGTTTAATTGTTTTGAAGCGGTACGACATTGTTTATCAAAACGGTGTCGTTGTCGGAAACACGGTTCATTGTGTGCTAGCTTTAATTCACTCATAATTAGATTTAAAAAAAATATGTGCATTCATTTATTGCATATTGCCATTTTGTTGCATAATTGCACTTTGTTGCATATTTACATTGTTGCTATTGTTCGTTATAAAGTATGGATGATGTAGTGGATGTAGTGCTGTAAAAAAACAGAGTGAACAATAAAAAAACAAATGAAAAAATAGAGTAGTAGTAGGGAGAGGATTAGTGTAGTGTAGTTGCATTGTAGGTGCACCAATTTTTGGTCCTGTGGAGTTTGATTCTGAAACTTGGTGTCCGAAGTTTATCCCCATTCTAAGCAAAACTAACCCCATAAGGGGTTAGATGTGGGTTAAAATTGGCAAATTTGACCTCTAAGTAGGAGTTTTAGCAGTTTTGGCACAGGGACATTTTGGTCATTTCACATCAAACTGTCTCAGAATGAGCTAAAAATTTAACATAATATGGAGAAAATTAATACATCAAGGTGACCCTGAGAAGGATGAACATGGTAAGGGGGGTCCAAATTGCCAAATTCATTGATCTAGACCACTTTTGAATTTATTTTGTATTTTCATCATTTTTAAAATTCATCAAAAAAATCACAAAAATCAAGCATGATTTTTAAACATTTACTATGGTGTTTTTGAATTTTTTAAAAATTGTTTGAGGCAATTTTCCAATTTCTGTTTCATTTCGGCAGATATTAAGAATAGTGTTTCTGGTAGGGTAGTTGCCTGTTATTTCTGTGCTTTTGCCTTTGATGAGCTGAACTGTGCATGAGTAGGTCCTAACCAAGTGATTTGCACTCATATGATCCTGAAATAGATAGGACATTTCACAGATTAAGCAAGCATAATAGTAGTCTAGATGACTTTGATAGTGTAGTTCTAGATAGTAGTGTAGTGTTTTCGGAGTCTAGTTCTCATTCTGCACATCTTGATCTTGAAAATTTTGTTGATGCAATGGCTGATAACAACTTAACTCTTCAGGAATTGGCTACACCTGATATTGTTTATCAACCTTGGTGCATTCAATATCTTGAGACTGAAGTTAGTTATAAGCTCAAATATGGTCTGATCCATTTGCTTCCAAAGTTTCATGGTCTTACTGGTGAAGATCCACATAAGCACCTTAAAGAGTTTCATGTGGTGTGTTCCACCATGCGACCACATGACATTCATGAGGATTATGTCAAGATGAAGGCATTTCCTTTCTTTCTGGATGATGTTGCTAAGGACTGGTTGTACCTTGAACCAGTCCTATCAACACTTGGACAAACATGAAGAGAAAATTCTTGGAGACATTTTTCCCTGCCTCCAGAACAGCATCCATCTAGAAAGAAATTTGTGGCATAAGGCAGCTACCTGGAGAGACTTTGTATGAGTACTGGGAGATATTCAACAAGTTGTGTGCTACCTGTCCTCACCATCAAATCAGTGAGCAATTATTGATCCAGTACTTTTATGAAGACTTGATGTTAATGGACAGGAGTATGATAGATGCAGCTAGTGGAGGCGCTTTGATGGACAAGACTCCTCATGCTGCAAGGCAATTGATTTTGAACGTGGTAGTCAATTATCAAAAATTTGGTACTAGAGGTGCTGCAACAAACAAGGCTGCTGCAAAAATAAAGTTTTTGTTTCCATGGTTGCTGATAACCAGAGGTTAGAGAATAAATTGACAAAGTTGACACCCTTGTGAGACAACTTGCTATTGGTCAACAGCAGAATGTGATGGTAGCCAATCAGGCAAGGCTGTGTGGTATCTGTTGTACACCTGATCATCCAACAGATTCCTGTCCCACTCTCCAAGAAACAGAACAAGCTGCTGAAGTTTCTACCATACAACCTGGATAGTCATTCATACCTCAAGAACACTATAATTCTTACTCCAACACTTATAATCTTGGTTGCAGAGATCATCCGAATTTGAGGTATTCTCCAAGTCCACAAAACCAACAACAGACACAACAGCAGCCATTCAGACCTCAATAGCAGTAGTCATATCCACCTTCCTCCAGCAAATACCAACCTCCCCTGTTTAGACAATAGCCACAATTCCAGTAACCAGCACCTACACCTGCACAACCTGTGAAGACCAGTTCTGGACCTTCCTTTAAGGATTTGATGAAGCAAATGGCAACCAACAACATCCAGTTTCAACAAAATGTTGGTGCCACCATCCAAGACCTGCAGACTCAGATTGGACAGTTAGCTACAACTGTCAACCAAATGAAGCAGCAAGGTTCTGGTAACATTTCAGCACAACCAGTTATTAATCCAAAGAATGTGAGTGTTATTACCTTGAGGAGTGGCACGGAGCTTCCAGATGCTAGTGCTGGTAAAAAAAACCAAAACAAATTCTCTTACATTTTCCTTCTAGATCCATTTATGCAAAGAAAGTGGTTGAGCTTGATTATGATCTGCTTGAAACTTTCAAGAGGGTGGAAGTCAACATTCCCCTCTTGGATGCCATCAAACAGATTCCAAAATATGCAAAGTTCTTGAAGGATTTGTGCACCCACAAGAGGAAGCTGAAGGGAAATGAGCAAGTGTAGATGGGTAAAAATGTTTCCGTACTGATATAGGGCAAAACAGTTTATGCCATTCCACTATCCACCTTGCCACAGAAGTGCAATGATCCTGACACTTTCACTATCCCTTGCACCATTGGAGATTGTACTTTTGCAGATGCCATTTGTAACCTTGAAGCTTCCATTAATGTCATGCCCACATCAGTTTACAGATCATTACATCTTGTTGATTTAAAACCCACTAGTATGGTCATTCACTTAGCCAACAGGAGTGTTGCACTTCCACTTGGACTTATTGAAGATGTGTTGGTGCAAGTCAATAATTTGATCTTTCTAGCAAATTTTTACATTTTGGATATGGAGAATGAGTCTTCTAGCCATGGTTCCACATTGATCCTAGGGAGACCATTCTTGATGACAGCCAGAACCAAAATTGATGTATATGCCAGAACTCTTTCCATTGAGTTTGGTGATGACGTTGTCCAGTTTAATCATTTTGTTGCCATGAGACATCCTGTAGATGAGCATTATGTTTTTCTTGTTGATATCATTGATGTTGCAGTAGATAGTGTAAATATTTCTGATTTACTTTCTAATGAATTTTCTATTTTTTTATTTCGATCTTGGTTATACCTGTGATGATTCTGCTGTTGTTTGTAGTATTTGTGCGGAGATTTCCTCCGCACTTGATTATGATTGTGTTGCAAGTATAGATGTTGATTCTTATATTTCCCTTGCTTCAGCAACCAACCTTTCCTTTCCTTCCACAATTCAGCCACCTTCCTTTGAGTTGAAGTCACTACCTGAGCACCTAAAATATGTATATTTGGATGATGCTCAGAAGCTTCCAATCATCATATCTAGCAGTCTGTCACTTGAGCATGAAGAGAAGTTGCTGATGTCTTGAAAGGCCATTGGATAGACACTTGCTGACCTCCCTGGAATCAATCCTTCCATTTGCATGCATCGGATATATTGGAGGATGATTCTAGGCTGGTGAGGCAGCCGCAGAGGAGGCTGAATCCCATTATTCTTGATGTGGTGAAGAAGGAAGTGATGAAGTTACTAACTGCAGGGATCATCTATCCCATCTCAGATAGCACTTATGTTTCACCTGTCCAAGTGGTCCCTAAGAAGTCGGGTATCACGATTGTCAAGAACCAGGATAATGAGTTGATTTCGACTAGAGTGGCCAACAATTGGCAAGTTTGCATTGACTATAGGAGACTCAACTAGGCCACTCACGAGGACCATTTCTCTCTTCCCTTCATTGATCAAGTTCTTGAGAGGTTGACCGGTAAATCACATTATTGTTTTCTTGATGTTTTTCTGGTTACATGCAAATTCATATTGCACCAGAGGATCAACATAAGACCACATTCACCTGTCCATTTGGCACATTTTCCTACTGATAGAATGCTTTTAGTTGAGTATTTTTCTATCCTTCTTAGCTTATTTGACCTCTCTTGGACCTTTATTTTCCTATTCTAATTCAATTTTTTGCTTAGGCAAGTAAGTAGGCTTAATTGCTAATTCTTGCGTATTTTTGGATTTTTGGCTCACTTGACGTATCTGACTTGTGCAGGACCAATAGGGTGCTACTAATCTCCGAATGGAGCGTTCTAGGAGTCCCTGGAAAGATAACGAAAAGATCTACAAGTTTGCTAGAAATAGCCCAAGGCCAATTCTATCATTTAGAGAGTCATTTTAAGTTTTGAAGTTAGCGCCTCTGCACTTGTAATTTTGGGCTGCGAATTTGACTTTCATGGTTGTAAATAACAAATAATTAGATTGTTGGATTTGTTTGTGGCCCATTTTATTTTCAGAACTCAGTCACTACATATATTAGTGACTTTAGTGAAACTTAGCCAACAGTTTATGGATTCATGCCTATTCGAATATTAATCACAGAATAATTGGATGATATTTCAATTAGGGTTGTGGTTTCAATTAAATTAGGGATTAATTCGATTGAACAACTTCTAATGAGATTGAATGAATGTTCATGATAGGATTAATTTCTGAGAACAATGATGATTCAAATTGCTTGGTGAGGTGAATTGGATTGATGTTTTAAATTTTGTTTTACATTACTTTTTTTGAATTCTATTAGTGTTGCGAGATTACGCGATTGATACGGCAAGTGCACCGATCGTTAACAAGTAATAAAAATAGGTAAGTAGAGTTATCGTCTCCACAGGGATTGGAATGATTTTTACAATAATATTAATTCTAAATGATTGGAATTTAAAAACAGAAAAATAAAGAACAAAGAGTTGTTGGATAAATTTGTGTTTGAATAAAAATAGAAA
>PYAF01002033.1:560229-574170 GCA_007407185.1 Glycine tomentella | reverse complement strand
ACACTCCAGAACTTTGTTTTCTTCTTTCTTTGGCCTTTATTCTCCTCTTTTGTCCTGAAATTGCATAATTGATATTGAAATAAGATAAAATAAAATAATATTAATAAACTAACAAAAACTAAACTAAATCCTAATTATTTAATCAAAACATAAGCTAAAACTATTCTAAAAATAAGATGTGTTTGCAACACATCAATTAGTTTCTGTGTTGCTCTTTAATTTTAGTTTACGTTTTTGCAAGTTTTACTTACGCACACAAACTGTTTGATAAAATTCCCCCCTTACTGTTACCATTGAATTGAAGCTAGAACCATATTGATCGTGTCTCTGAGTCGACCTAGGTTATCTCTGTGCTATAGAATTAAGCCCACTTACTTGCCTAGGCTAAAAACTGAATTAGAATAGGAAAATAAAGGTCCAAGAGAGGTCAAATAAGCTAAGAATGATAGAAAATACTCAACTAAAAGCACTCTATCACCTACACCCGAATGTCTTTTGCCTATGCAATGCACCTGCCACCTTCCAAAGGTGCATGGTAAGCATCTTTTCTGATTTATTAGAGAGTTGCATGGAGGTGTTTATGGATGATTTCACTATTTATGGTTCCTCTTATGATGCATGTTTGGATAGTCTCTCTAGAGTGCTTGACCGATGTATTAGGACTAACCTTCTTCTTAACTTTGAGAAATGTCATTTTATGGTGCATGAGGGTATAGTCTTAGGGCATTTGGTCTCTAGTAGAGGTCTTGAGGTCGATAAGGCCAAGATTGATGTGATTACTTCTTTACCTTACCCCGCTTTTGTGCGGGAAGTGTGTTCTTTTCTTGGACATGTGGGTTTTATATGAGATTCATTCAGAATTTCAGTAAGATTGCATTGCCATTGTCCAAGCTTCTCCAAAAGGACGTAGACTTTTGTTTGACCAGCCTTGCAAGGAGGCATTTGAGGGATTAAGGAAGAAGCTTACTACCTCTCTCATCATGCAGCCACCAAATTGGGAGCTTCCCTTTGAGCTCATGTGTGATGTCTCTAATTATGCACTTGGGGTTGTGTTGTCACAGAGAGTTGATAAACTCTCCCATGTCATTGCTTATGCTTCAAGCACTTTGGATGCAGCTCAAGTTAACTACACCATCATTGAGAAGGAGCTTTTGGCTATTGCTTTTGCTTTAGATAAATTCAGATATTATTTGCTTTGCTCTCATATCATTGTCTTTATTGATCATGCAACTTTGAAGTACCTGTTGAAGAAGCTTGATGCTAAACCTAGATTAATCAGGTGGATGTTTCTTCTTCAGGAGTTTGACATGGAGATTAAGGATAGAATTGGTGCAGAAAAATTGGTTGATCATTTGAGTAGGATTAAGGGACCTCTTGAGTCCTTTCCTATTCGTGATAATTTTTATGATGAGCATTTGATGCATTTGCATTCATCGCATGTCACACCTTGGTCTTGATATTGTGAATTTCATTGTTGCATCTGTTGTTACCCTTTATGCATCTAGGTCCCAAATAGATAAACTTAAAAGTGATGCTAAATATTATGTGTGGGGTGATCCTTATTTGTGGAGGTTTGCTAGTGACCAAGTGATCCGAAGGTGTGCGCCCGATCATGAGATTCAGTCTATTTTTCAATTTTGTCATGACACACCTACCGGAGGTTGTTTTGGTCCTCAACGGACCACTAGGAGGGTATTAGACTATGGGTTCTTTTGGCCTACCTTGTTTAGAGATGCTCATCATTTTACCACCACTTGTGAGCAGTGTTAGAGAGCAGGAGAAACCATTACACATAGACATGAAATGCCTCAACAACCTATTGTTTTTTGTGAGATTTTTGATGTGTGGGGTATTGATTTTATGGGTCCATTTCCTGTTTCTCATGGTTTCTCATATATTTTGCTTGTTGTTGATTATATTTCTAAATTGGTTGAAGCTAAGGCCACCAAAACTAATGATTCTAAAGTTGTTGTGGATTTTGTGAGATCCAACATTTTTTGCAGGTTTGGTATGCCTAAAGCCATTATCAGTGACCAGGAGAGCCATTTCTGTAACCAGTCATTGGCATCCTTACTTTAGAAGTATGGGGTTGTGCATAGAGTTGCTACAACTTACCATCCCCAAACTAATGGGCAAGTAGAGGTTTTTAACAGAGAGATCAAGCAAGTGTTACAGAAGGTGGTGCAACCCAACAGGAAGGATTGAAGCAAGCTACTTGAGGATGTTTTATGGGCTCATAGGACCGCTTACCGAACACCTTTGGGATGTCTCCCTATAGGGTGGTTTTTGGTAAGTCATGTCACCTTCCGGTGGAGATTGAGCATTGTGCTTATTGGACGGTGAAGAGTTGTAACATGGCATTTGATGAAGCGGGTATGGAAAGGAAGCTTCAGTTGCAAGAACTTGAAGAGATCCGCTTAGAAGCATATGAGAACTCCAAGATTTACAAGGATAAAGTGAAGCAATTTCATGACTCTAGAATTCTTAGAAAGGAGTTCCATAGTGGCCAAAAAGTACTCTTGTTTAACTCTCGCCTTAAGCTTATTTTCGGTAAACTTCGATCTAGATGGGATTGACCTTTTGTTATTACTAATGTTTTCCCCATGGTGCAGTTGAGATTAAAAATGAAGTTACCGGCAAAGTCTTCAAGGTCAATGGTCACAAATTCAAAGTATTTCATGAGAGTCCTCAAGTGGAGAAGGAGCTTGTGGCGGACATCTCTTTGGTCTTGCCAATTTTGTGTGATGATGCGTCTTGAATGACATTTGGGGAGTTTCCTTTTTCCTTCTTTTATTTGTTGTCTCTTTGTTTGCATTTATTTGCATATTTATATTGAGGACAATGTGCATTTCAAGTGTGGGGTGAAGGATTACACAATCTGTTTTCTGATTATTTTATGTTTTCTATTTTCTGTTTACGTTTCTATTTTTATATGTTTTCTGTTTCTATTTTTACATTTTGTTCTCTGTTTTAGTTTTCTGTCTATTTACTTGTTTCTGTCTATTTTCTATTTTATTTATCTGAATTTTATTTTCTGTTTACGTTTATCTAGTTCTATTTTCTGTTTATTTGTGTCTGTTTTTTATTTATCTGTCTGTATTCTGTTTGTCTATTTTAGTTTTTCAGTCTGTTTTTGTTTTCTGTTAATTGTTTTTGTTATTTCTGTTTTCTGTCTATTTTTCTTGTTGTTTCTGTCATTGTGTTGCAGTAATTGTTTTCTTTTGTTGTTATTCTGTTTTTACATTCGGAAAATAAAAAAAATATAGAATTTAGACATTTTTTCATGTTTTCATAGGATTTCTAACTTGTATAAATTGTGAGAAATGTAAAAACTTTGGTTTGATTAAGAGGTTTCATGCTTAATGTGAATCATTGTTGCAATTGTTGAAGTGATAAGTAGGCTTGAGAAATAGAATTTAAGATGGATCATGTGTGATAGAATTATGCCTTGTGAGTTTTTGGGCCTTTGTGGATATGTTCTTTCATGTGTGATTTCACTTTATGTTTTGTCTTGCCTCTTTTGACATTCCTTATTGCACATGCTTTAATTGAGATGATTTAGGCCTTCTTTCTTTTAGTTACTAGCCAAATAAACCTATTCTTGTATTGATATCCATTGTCATCTTTTTTGAGCCTTTAGCCTTTTCTTTCTTGTATATATAGCTCATTGCAAACTAAAAAAAATGGAAAACCATGTTATCCTAGCTTTAGGGAGAAAAGGGGCGTTGGAATTGTTTTGGGAGTGGGTCTCTAGCAAGTGTGGGATATTTTTATTTTGTTTTGATTTGGAAGAAAGAAAAAATGAGAAAAGAAAGAGTTTAAATAGAAAAAGTTCAAAGAAAAAGAAAAATTGTGTATAAGCAAAGAAAAAGAAAAAAAATGCAATAAAAGTTATTGTGGTTCATTTTCATCCTTATAAATTATTTTTAGTTTTGTTTCTTTATTTCTACCTCTCTTTTAACTTGATGGCTTGCTCCCCATTGCCCCTTTTTTCTCTTAGTTTTAGCCTAAATATCTTTTTCTTATCCTCCCTTTACCGAAGTCATTCATTACAAACTAATATAGTCCTTTTGATCTTTTGATGCATGTGTATTTCAAGTTGAATGAATTAGAGTCTTTTTAATATTTGGATGTGCTAGTTACATGTGGTGTTTAAGTGTAAACACAAAGCCATACACATTATATGAGGTTGAGTGTTGTCCTTTGAGAGATTTCTATCACCTTGGTGCATTCTTAATTTTAACTTGACTACTTTTTCACTTTGCACTTTGTGATCATGTTTTCATGGATTGTTTGTTACCTTAATATCATTTTTCCATCTTTCATCTTTCTCACTTTTGTGCATTGTTATGATCCATTGAAAAATGTGTGTGCCTTGTTCATACCTTTCTTTTAATTTATGGTTTACTTTAGTTTGAATTTTTCTTAGTCTTTCTTTTAGTTTTGCCCAGGAGTGCAAATGTTTAAGTGTGAGGTATTTTGATTGAGCGTTTTTAGTTAAATATTTTTCTATTCTTCTTAGTTTATTTGACTTCTCTTGGACTTTTATTTTCTCATTCTAATTCAGTTTTTGTCTTTGGCAAGCAAGTGGACTTAATTGCTAATTGTTGCTTATTTTCGGATTTTATGCTCACTTGACCTATCTTCCTTGTACAAGACCTATAGAGCTCTACAGAACTTCGCATGGAGCATATGAGTAGTCCTTGGAAAGATAAGGAAAAGATCTACAAGTTTGTTAGAGATAAGCTGAGGCCAATTCGGGTCATTTGGTTTAGGCTTTGAAGTTAGAATCATTGCACTTGAATTTTTGGCTGCGAGTTGGATTTTTATTGGTGTAAATAGCATAACTAATTAGTTCTCACATTTGTTTGCTTCAAGAACAAATTTGCACTTACTGCAAACAGATATATTGTTCCAGCACAAAAGATGCACCATTGTGGAAGGTGGTCGTCATCATAGCAAATCCAACTATGCAAAGTCTCGTCAAAGCAGTGTCTATCTTTTTATCCTCACATGACTTAGAGATTTAGTGAAGGATATAGATCGACGATAGGGTGTTAGTAATTGGGATCGGAAGGGCATCACATGGGAGGCAACATAGAGGAAGGAAGAAAAAAATTGAAACATTGTCGCCAGCAATTGCCTCCAACAACGACAAACAGTGGTCAGAGTGTGAAGGGTTGAAGACCTGGTCTGGAGAGTTCTACGATAACATGATTCATCCTCCAGTTAAAAATAATGCTTAAATATGTTTTTAGTCCTTTAAATTTGAGTTAAAAAATAGTCCTTCAAATTCAAAATTGTTTTTTTAATCCTTCAAACATAAAAAAAATACTCTTTTTAGTCCTTTTCCTAAATGCCAATAGCATGTGCCAACAAGGAATAATTTTTTGCATTCTCACGGTTCTAAACCTTCATAATCATTTAAAACAAAAATAAAAAAAATAAACATGAGAATTTCTACTTTAACTTCAGAAAATCTCTAAACCCAAAATATCCCCAAATCACCTCCATCAAGATGCCTAAATAGTTAAACTCCATAGGCAAAAGCAAAACTCAAGAAAAGAAAAATTAGATCTTCCTAAACTTTCAATTTGTGCCTTCATATACTATTTTCTTATACTCTACAAATAAAGAACCAATTTGATAATCTCACAGCACAAAAAGGGCTTTGGTTGGCAGTATAATATGCATCGAAGGAAATTCACTCTATGTTGTTGTTTGTTGAGTCATGTTTGGTCCATATGGCGAACATGGTGATAGCAGTGCCAATGGAAGTGGCGTCGGGGCGCATCGGCGAAACTGCAAATGTATGGCAACCCATGTGAAGATGATAAGGAACGTGTTGGAGATGTTGAAATCAACAAAGGTGGTGTGGTTGCCAGAGACGAAGGAACATCCCACATACAGCCCTTCGCCCTCACTCCACTGGCCAATAGATCAACTACAAAGGTTTCAGGAAATGCCACGTGGATGCTATGCCGTTGAGATCCACGACCCGAAGAAGAAATCCCCATTTGGCTCAACACCTTTGACATTGACAAGGGAGTCAATGTTGGACCATCCTCTGTGTGTGTGGATTGGGAGCAAGAGTTAAAGATTCCAAATAGAAGATGAAGGGAATTTTGAGGTTACCAAGTTACATATTGATTTTAGGTTTAGAGATTTATGAGGTTAACTAGAAAATTTCATGATTTCATGATTTTATTTTTATTTTTGATTTAAATGATTATGACGATTTTGAATTGCCAAAAATCACATTTCTAAATTTCAATTAAAAATATGTATGGCCCTGTTTGGCATGTACTAATGAGAATTTGGGAAAAGGATTAAAAAGAGTTTTTTTTTTAAAAATTGAGGGACAAAAAAAAGTAGTTTTGAATTTGAAGGACTAAAAAAACATGACTCAACTTTGAGGGACTAAAAAAATATTTATACCTAAAAATAATGGTCCACAGTAAATCACCTATTAGGTGGTCTACTATTGCCTTTGCTTACAATTTGGTCGCTTATTTATTAAAAGTTGTAAAATAGTCTCTTAAGTGTCTTTTATAGCATATTTATCCTTTTCAAAATACTGGCGGTTTTTTATTTTGGAACATGATTTTGAATCTATTTTTAACTGATTCAATACGTGAAATTTATCTCATTAGATTCACTTATGAAAACTATATGACTCAATTAATGTTCGGACATAAACATTATCAAAATTGTGTAAAAATTGAGTCTTATGAGCAATTTTTTGCCTAATTTGATTTTGGAAGTTTTTCAAGTTTTTTGAAGACTCTTGTGACACATTTTCGTGTAATTTTATCTTGTTTATGTCCTTTTTGGTCCAAACATTAATTAGGTTCCATATGTTTCATATAGCTGAATCTAATCGGACAAATTTCATGTTGAATAAAAAAAATTAAAATCATGCTCCAAAATCAAAACAATCAATGCTAACGAACCATTTTACAGCTTTTAATAAATAAGGGACCAAATTGCAACTTAATAAAGTTAAAGAACCATATGAGTAATTTATCCTATTTTATAATAATGATATAATTGTAATTATATAACATATATATATATATAACTAGTTATGTCAATTTTTTTGTTCATTCCTTTTCTCAAAATAGAATTTCACCAATTTGTGGCTTTTCTCCTAGCCTATTACCTTTTAATTACCTTGGAATTCCTATTTTTATTGGAAGCCAAAAAATAATTCAGCTTGAAGGCATTGCAAATAAAATCAAATCCAAGCATGCCACTTGGAAAAAGGTCCATTTGCAGCAAAAATTGGAGTACAAAACTGCAAGATATTACTCTAGCATCAGTCTTGCATATAATTGTTGTTATATGTTACTTCAGGAGTCAACTTCAATTCCAAAACAAAAAGGTTCCTTATCACACTACTTTAAATCTAATCACAACAAATTTTTTATGATTGGGTCACTATCTTTGGGTCACATTTTTCTTAACCAAGCAGTCTCAATAACTCAAGAAGGGGGAGGGTGAATTCAATTACTACGAAATCATTTGCGCCCAACTTTAGTTTCAAAGAAATTGAATATATCTAATCTTCTAAGCATATATATTCAATTATAGTTTGACATAATAAGAAAGATAATACTTGTTTGGTATCCTAGAGTTGTTCTAGTATTACTCTAACCCTAAGGCTATCACATGTAAGATATCAAGTCTACTTAGCAAGGTGATAAACACAATATAAAGAGATAAGGGTTAGAAGAAAGTGCTCTAGTGAATTTTGTATTGGTTCGGTCAACTTGACATACATCCAGTACTCAAGCCACAACTTAAGATTTTCCACTAAGCATAGCAATTACAAGGACAAAGTTGATTATGTATGCACAACAACAACCCCTATTAGAACCCTATATTCAGCACTTAAGCTCATCAGTACAAAGAATGAGTTGGTTACGTATGCACCACAACAACCTAAAAAGGACACACTTCTCTGAACCCTAAACCTAAACCCTCTAAGTTGATTATGTCTGCACACCGACAACCTTTGAGGGACATCACCATTTCTTCTTAAGACAACCCTTCAAGATCTAACACCTTGAGTGACACCTTGCTAACTATAGCTCTATATAGCTGGCATAACAACTCACTTAAGAACCTAACACTCTCTTTCTCACTCTTAGACAGATCAATGATCCAAGCTACTTGGCACTTAGCTTCAATATTTTTGTAGACTTGTATACTAGAGCTCTTGTCGAGCTTTTCTACTTTGTGTTTGGTGCATTGAGCTTTATGAGTAGACTTGGGCTTTTGATGAGCACCAAGAATTGGGAGGCCCATGACAAGGACAAGATCAAAGAAAGCACAAGAAGCATTGGATCATGAAGTGAACTACTTCCTTTCTCAAGCATTGGGCCAACATATCAACCTTTTCTTGAGTCCAAAGACCAACCTGGAAGAAGAGTTCAAATTGCTCTAATTGATTCAAATGAGTGAAGAGCCCAAAGTGAGAATATAATGAACACTTATGCAAATAACCAAGAGGGGGGTGAATTGGTTTTTCCTCAGAGTTTTTAAAAATTTCCTTTCAAAAATGTAACAGTAGAAAACTTTCAAGAAGGATCGTATCTTTTAAAACAACTAAGAAAACAAATTTTCTTCACCAATCAAATCTCTCTTGTGCAGTGACCAATATTGTGATATGAACAAAACTAATACTTCAAGAATATTATGAACATAAACAGAAGAATTAAATCACACAAAATTTATACTGGTTCACCTCTCAACCCCTGAGGCTACATCCAGTTTTCTTCTAACCAAACCTTGGTCAGAGTTCCACTATAACAAATATAAGTTCTTTACAAGCTTACAATGATCTCTCTTACCCTTCCTAGGTAAAATTCAAAATCTATACCCTATAGAATTTTCAAAAAATCAAGAACTAGAGATCCCCTCTCTGTTCTTACCTCTAGAAACCCTTCTAGAAAAAGATTTAAAGATTAAACACATATACAACACAAATATCAAACAAAATAACCAAGCTTAAAGTTCAAGAAAGATATCACCTCATAATCCTCAATAAATTCAATGAAATGAATGATCTAATCAATATGAGAATGTATGCAAATACTCTTTTTTGATGACTTCTTTAACCAGAAAGCTTGAACAACTCTTCACACAATGTGAATGATGACTAACAAATCATATAAAACTCCATGACACTTAGCATCTTTGATTTTCTCTTCAATCCTTTGCCTTTGTGTTTTAAGAACCCTAGAAAGTGTTTTTCTCAAGGCTTGTACGAATATTTCACAAAATACTTGTTATTCAAACTCAGTCCAAGTTGTCTATTTATAAAAAACAGACTTAACTAACTGTAATCGATTATTTCGTCAAAGTAATTGATTATTTTTACTGATGTAATCGATTATTTTAACTAGATAATCGATTAAAGTGTTCATCAGGAATCTGGAAATATGTCAAGAACAAAATAATTGATTATGTCATCTTGTAATCGATTATTCAAGATGAACTGAGTTTTCTTATACACATGTGTAATCGATTAAATTCCCAAATAATTGATTAACACAGACCATGTTAAAAACACATCAATGTATATTTAATCGACTACGAATATCTAGTAATCGTTTAAACCAGATAAAAATGCTTTTATAAAATATGCAGAGACTCAATTAATCAATTATTCTGTGAGATTGATTATCACAGATAACGTCCATTTCTGTGTTATGCTCATTTAATCGATTACAAATCAATGGTAATCGATTAAAATGTTCATAAGGCAATATGCAGACTCATACACATGCATTTAATTGATTATATCATACTTGTAATCGATTAAAACAGTGAAAAACAGTTTTTATAAAAACCTAATTGCCTTTATGAATTTATATCTAAATACTTATTACCATATGATTAAACATGATCAAATGTATGTATGAATGCATGAAATAATCAAGGCTAGTGAGCATTATTAAGCTTTAACTACTTGAACCAAGCTTAAGCAAGAAATTACAAATGCCGTCAATTGAGTGGGCATGTAAAACATCAAAACTTGCATTTTTCATTCTTTTTGAATCCATATCTTCGTGGGATTCAAGTATGCCAGCCAAGCTCAAGTTTAAGTTGCCAAACTTGAGTTTGCCATTTGGGACTAAGTTTTAGTTGTTGTAACTCAAGTTTTCAAGGTTCCTAACTAATTCTTCAAGTTTTCAAGGTTCCGAACTAATTCTAGTTATGTGAGGCTATGTGTAGTGGGTTTTTGAGTGACCTAGATCATAATTATCATATTTGACTCGAATCAATCGGTTCGACCCGTTGGTTAGAAACTAGGCACCCAATTGGATCGGATATGTTCAAACTTGGTGTGAGTATGTTTGATTTGACTTTGAACGGGTGACCCTACAACTGGGTTGATATGGTGAGTTTTGCATTATCTAGTTTTTTTTTTTTTTATATAGTTGAACAACATCACTCATGTTGGAAAAAATCAATTTATACCTTACATTTGTGTTGTTGGTAGATTTGCTTACTTTTTTTTTATCAAGCATAACAACATCTTGAAATTTGAGTGGGATAGTATGATGGATATTTTCTATTAAAAAGTTCCATTAAATCCGCCGAAATTCATCTTAAAACAAATTCATTAAAGTTTGTATACTTTTGGATACCAATTTTATATATATATAAGGGGGTGTATTCACACTACAAGAAAAATGCATATTTCCGATGAACAATTTCCGAATGAAATTTTTCCGTCGGTAAGTCAAGTGAGTTCACGTGCCGCTTTTCAAATTCCCATGTGAGTTCACGTGCCGCTCTTCAAATTCCCAATTCCAAATTCGAAATTCAGTCAAACTCTCCAAACCCTTCAAATTCTTGAAGCCCCAACCCTTCACTGCCACTCTAGACACTCCTTCCTTATCATGAGCCCCAAACCAAGTGCCGCCGCAGCAATGTCGACAGCCTTTGCATCCGACGACGCTCCGTCTCGCGGTTTTGCTACGCCGACGCTGGACCTTGAATCGGCGGCGCTGCTCCATGCGATCTCCGAGCACGGCGGGTACGCGTACGTGAGCATTGCGGTGCTGGCGGCAAACAGCAACATTCGCTCAGCGGAGGCGGCTCGCGAGATGGCGTGGGAGCAGCTGCACTCGGGGCATATGTTAAGCTATAAAGTAGATCTACCACAGTTTCCCAACCATCTGCTAGTTTCTGGATGCTAATTTGAACATCGCAGTGGGACTAGACGCGGGTAAATTTTATATATATATGAGTTTTATAGTTGGTTGATACTTTGGCTTTTGGCTTTTCTATTTATATAATTTGTTCTGCTTGCAGAAATGAATTCAAAAGGGAAGGTTCTGGGAGAGGGAACTGGGGAGTACAGACTGATGAATTTGCCCAGTAAGCACTTCTTTTGACCACCCTCTGGACATGGATTCTGTTTTATACTATTTTCATGAATATTTATTGTTGTGTATTTCTTTTCTCTCTTGAATTTTACTTAGGGCAACTGATAGTGTGAATGAAACTGCCAAGAATTTTGGTGATGAAAAGCCTTTAGGTGAGGATGATGTTGCAGCAAATGGAAACAAGGAGAATCCTGCTAATGAAGCTGAAGAAAAAGAGTCTGAGGATAAGGTAATAGTGCATTTGTGTTACTCATTCTCAATTCATAGTGCTCAAATAATGTAATAGTGTTTTTTTCACAGCAAAATTTAGGTTACTTGTAAGGTGTTTGATGAAATGTCTTATTTCTTCTTTGCTTTAGTTTGAATACTGAAAAGAAAGCAGGAACCCAAAAAAATCAGCAGGGCTATCTAGTCCTATATGGTAATAACCATGGTATAGTCCTATCCCTAACATTTAAGTGCAGGGAGACCAAGGTATATGCATTAGATTTCAACCAAGTGCACCAAAGAACAACATAGACTGCACACTGTTGCAGAATTTGGGCCTTTTGTTATTACCAAAACCTTAAAATAAACACTATTAAGGTAGAATAGACCAATGACAAAAATTGCATAGTCTAATGTTCTATATGGTTATCTGATAAGTCAGATCTTTATGAATTGTTAATTTCTATTTTTTAATGGGAAGTTACTATTTACTTTTTGCCATACATGCAGATAGCAGTGTTCATTTCTTCTATTGACGCTCTAAAGCCAGGTTAGCTTTTGAAATATTTAAAAGGCATTAGACCTGCTCATATCAAAGCAATGCAACAAAACCTTGCCAAGGTTTGTAATCAGGGTCATGTAGAATTTAATTCACTTCTGCCCCCTGCCCCCTTGTGTTATTTGATTCTTTTGAGGTCAATCTTGCTAGAACTTTCTACTAATGCATAATGCCAAGCTGAAAAATATTGTGCCCTGTGAAAATGCTTGTAGCAACAAAATTGATGAATAAGCAGGGGGTTTATAGGTGAGAAGCTTGCAAATCAGACCACCTTTTTTCTTATATTTTTTACTTTTGTTAGATGATTATATTTCAAAATTCACTTGAAGTAAAAAATATAAATTGAAACAAATGGGCCTTAGATTAATAAATAAATAAAAAAAGATAGAAGCCTGGTTCTTAAAAATTTATATAAAAATATAAATTGTATTTTTTGCCGAACTTGTATAAAATTAAAAAAATAAAAATATAAAAAGTTGATTTTTCCTTTGGAACATTTTGGCTGAAACAAACATGCTTATACTTTTCATGAAGCGAAATTTATCTTTTTGCTTGTTTTAACATATTAATTATCTGCCATTGAAAAATCTGACTTAGTCACAAACTTTTAAATATTTCTATAATCAATGACTTCTGCTGAAGATGTTAACAATTTAGTTTTCTCTGTAACTTATCTATTTATTATTTGTAAGCTTCTTTCACTTAATTCTTTTATATAGAAATCTGCTGTTTTATTTGAAATAATATGGTGAGCAGACTATGATTGAAGTTTTGGTCCCCTATACTTCTTAAATTTAATTTTTAAATTTTTAAGTGGCATTTGCAATCCTTTTTATTTTATTTTATAAGTGTCTTCTGCAATCCTTATGGTTGTGTTATGTGACAAAGGCCGTATTCTAGTTTCTAGATACCTCTTTATGATCACTTTAAGACATAGGCATTGAAGTGTTTGACAAAACCATGCTAAAATTGTTACATCTGGTGCTTGTTAGAAGAAAAGCAATTTGAAATATTGTTAGAAGGAAAGCTACTGGATAGCCATGTTCATTTAATTATGACTGCTAGTTACAACTAGACATAGAGATACTTATTCTGCCACACACACACACACACATATATATATATATATGTCATTCCACTATCAAGCAATTTTCGGGTTAAAATTTCTGCCACATAAGGATAATGTTGTAATTTTTGTCAAATACTTATTCTTCCTATGAGAAACTTCTTATTATTCTTAAAATGATTTATGGTGTAGATGATCAAATTGAATTTGTAGTGGGTGATTTCTCCCTGGTTATGTTGGCATTCTACTCATACACTATATCTAGTAAACATATACTATGTCTAGCAGGTTAAGCTTTCAAGGGAATTTGTAGTAGTGGTAATCTTTTTTTTCCATACATTCTTTTAACATTTTCTTTTTTTTTTAATTGAGAAAAGTTTCTTATATTATAATTGAGTTGAATATAATTGCAAGCTTATATTATTTAATTTATAGAAGACATACCTAATTTAATTGAATTGAATATAATTACATGCTTAACTTCATTTTAGTTCTACATTGTTTTTGTAGGCTGCAAAACTAATGTTGCTAATTACATGCTAGCTGGTGTTCACATGATCAAATACTACTAGTAGAAGTCTAGAACATATCGTTGCCTAAGAAGTCCCAACATAGGTATAAATAAGAAATATATTTTATACTATCATTTTTGTTTCTTATAAAAAGGATTGAATGTAGCATAATAGAATGTTCATTAATAATAAAAA
>PYAF01002033.1:540813-560129 GCA_007407185.1 Glycine tomentella | reverse complement strand
ATATAATTATGCCTTAGCTTCCAAATGTATTTGGTCCCATTCAATTTCAATAATTCTTTAAATTACTGTGATTTTTCCTTTGAGACAGGTTCATGTTGGCAAAAGTGTAGAGCTAGGTAAGTATAACCTGTATGTAGTGAGTTTCATAATTATGTAGCTATTGGAACAAAAGCTGAAGTATTATCCCCTATTTTAGTGAGGTCTTAACGTTTCTAAAACCAACCTCAAACCATGGTTAACTCATAAATGTACTAGTGTGACATTAAAAGCTTGCAAGTGGACAATATGTGTTTTTTTACTTCTTCTCTTATAACATGTTCTATTTCTTGTATACTCCAGACTTTAAAATTTTCTTTCTTTTATTGCTACAGGCTTGTTGATTTTGTGCTATTGAGGCTGCCAAGTCTGGTCTTCAACTCAGTGTGTTTGAGATAAGGTCTTCATTAAATATAATGTTATTTAATAGTTTGTAATCTAAGTAGCCATGTTTTATGCAAGAATCTACCATTAAGGAAAATGCACCAACTCACCTATGATAAAAAAATACCATCACTAGATGCCTCTTATGTTCTTCTTTGCCAATCTCTGGGACTTTGTCAATGCCTATTAGAAATGGACAAAATTATCTTGACTAGAGTCAATAACTTGGGCTTCTATTTTTTGACCAATATATATATATATATATATATTGGATTTAGTCATTTGTGGATGGAGGTTATGAAATTCTCAACTTGTTTTAATAATATATATTTGTTTATAGTTGTCCAGCTTATGTTGATTGGTTTGTTAAGTAATATCAGTAAAATTTTAAATTTCAATTTTATGGTTGTATTTTATATAAAAATAGTAATTTCATGCATTTTTTAAGAAGCAAATCTGGGCTACTTAACAATTTTTTTAGAATCACTTTTTTAAGCTTTGCATCAGGTAAATTATGTGCCTTATTTTAATAATACTATTTTTTAATTAAGTTGGTAAATTACAAATTCATGAATTGAGAAATGTGTGCCTTATTTCATGTGCCTAATTCATGAATTGATTAAATTTAGTTCTTTTTAATTACTGCACCTTACTATTGTTGTAGTAGTGAAAACATTCTAAGACGATTCTGCAAAACATCGTCTTAGAATGATCAATTTTTATTTTTTTAAAAATAACATTCTAAGACGGTTATTTTAAAAACCGTCTTAGAAGGTATCAACTTTCCAGGACACCATTCAAAGACGGCTTTAATAACCGACGTAGAAAGCACTTTTGGTAATCCCAATTCGAGTATTTTCGACGGAAAAATCCGTCGGAAATTTCCCACGAGCCATTACCGACGGAAAAAAAATCCGTCGCCTAACATTTCCTACGCCCCTTTTTCCGACGGATTTTTATCCGTCGGAAATTCCGTCGCAAAATCGGTTTTTCCACAGATTTTAACTGTTACCGACCGATTTTTTCCGTCTGAAATTTCATTTTTTTTTGTAGTGTCAATTAGGATTTCAATGGATTTTAAAAGACTTTTTTTATGAAAAAATCACGTGGTATTCAATCAAGACTTTTAAACAATAAAAATTAGTCTTGTGATATTTAATCAAGACTATTATGATTTTTTAAAGAGTACAATAAAATTTGTTTGTATTCAATTATATTTTTTTATAACTCATAAATGTCTTTTGATATTAAAAAATATACATATTTTAGTAGATTATTTTTTATAATAGATATTGATGGATTTCAAATGACTTTTTCAGTAGAAAATACCATCAAATAATCTTACATAAATTCTTGAGATTTTGTTAGATTCTTTCTT
The DNA here is from genome assembly GCA_007407185.1 of Glycine tomentella. Taxonomy (NCBI): domain Eukaryota; kingdom Viridiplantae; phylum Streptophyta; class Magnoliopsida; order Fabales; family Fabaceae; genus Glycine; species Glycine tomentella. Next base: position 558,331 of record PYAF01002033.1, on the reverse strand, counting down.
TTGCTATCAGTCTTTTCTTTTTTGAATTAATATAAAATTACTCTAGACATATTCACAATACGTAAGCCAGAATTTCCATAATTCACATTTTGCATATGCATGTGCTCATGATATTAGAATTCAAGTCTTTCCATGTGAAATATTGACACCAATGGATTTTTTTGGTAGGCAAATAGAAACACATCGATTATCGGGTACCAGCAATATTACTATTCTTTTATACCATGACAAAGAGGCCCTGAGTTATAAAAAGGAAAAGAACCTGAAGGAATTCACTTCCCAACATAACTCAAGCCTATCCCGTAACTTTACAATGATAAAAACCTTTGCCCACCAAAATTCCAAAAGAACACAATCCATATAAAAAAATCTTTCTACACAACATATTCATCAAGCTCAGAACAATGCAAGACCATGTATAAAATCAAAGTTTCTTTACCATATATGCCATTAGATTCCGAAGCAGTCAATCATACAATCCACAAAAAAAATTCACATCCTCACAAAGTATTTTGGTTTAATATAATTATATTTTCTTCGTTGAAGGCAGTATGAACATTAGAATCAAATACCTATTAAAAGATTAAAAAAAACTGAGTTGATTTTACTTTTCTTCATCCGAATTTTATCATTTAATTTGTTATCTTTTTAATGGATTTTTGTAATTTTGAATGTTTTCTAAAAATTAATGGAATTCTTTAAAATCTTGTAAATCCATAAAATCTTTTCCAATTTTTATGAATTCATATTATAAATCAATTAAACCTAAACTATAAAATCTCAATCACAAAAGTCTTTTAATTTTTTTTTTTAAAAGTCATTATATTTCTAAAGTCTTTTAAAATTTATAATATTCTTTTATTCTAAAAAAGTCTTTTAAAATCTTAATCCAATACACTCCTAAGTTGTAATTAATTAAATACTAATGGATTTTAATGACATTACTTAAAAGTTCTAATTATCTTAATTGAATATCACAAAACTTATTCCTATCATTTAAAAATTATAATTAAATATCACAATATTTTAAAATCCTAATTGAATACATCACTTATCGTATGCTTGGGTGGATGTTAATAAAATTGATTTTAAATGGAATTGATTTTGTAAAATAGATTGATTAAAATTAATTTTGAAGTGATACAATTTGTGTTTTAATGATTTTATTATAAAATCAAATTAAAATTCAATACAAAATTTTAAATTTAATCTAAAAATTATGAAAGATATTTCAACAAAAATTAATTTTAATTTTTTTAACATGAAATTAAACATATAAAAAATGTATAAAAAAATAATTTTATCCGAACATAAAATCAATTGCATAATTAAAGTTTGGATGGTGGTTTGACGGTGTTTTGCCGCGAAACTTACAAGCGGTTTCCAAAGTGTATCCTCCGGCTTCTTATCCGTCGACGCTTACGTCACATCCTTCAACAAACAAACAAACCATTTTTTTTATTTTATTTTAGAAAAGAACAAAACGGCACATCGTAAGCATTCAAATTAAACCTCGACTCACCAGTATAGTACAGCCTGGTAATGGTCTGAAGAACTTTGGAAACTGCTTCTCTTTCCACACACAGCTCACACCCAACAACAAACAAACAAATTCCCCTCCACAAGGGCAAGACAGTAATTCCACATTCCCAGCAACGGAACCAACTAACCAAAACCTTTCTCCTCTTCTTCTTCCTCCCCAATCCCCATTCAGATCCGATTAAACCCTAACCCTAATTCCCCTCCCACCACCCTCCAACAATGGGGGACTTCAACCTGGCGCTGGTGATCGTGGCGATCGTGGTGTGCGTCATCGTGTTCCTCTTCAACGTCTACCTCCTCGTCAACTTCCAGCACCCCGACGACGTCAACCAGGCTTACTTCCCCAAATTCGTCGTCGTTTTCAGCCTCTCCGTCGCCGCCATCTCCATCCTCATGCTCCCCGCTGACGTTGCTAACCGCCAGAGCTGCCGCCATGCCATCTACAACGGCGCCTGCAACCTCACGCTCCCCATGAAGGACCTCTGGCTCGCAATTTACATCCTCGACGCCGTCCTCGTCTTCTTCGTCATCCCCTTTGCCATGTTCTACTACGAAGGCGACCAGGACAAGTAAGTGTATGTCGTGGTGCTTTTAATTTGATATTTTTAAAGTTTTAAATTTTTGTAATCAGATACTGAAATTGAACCAACCAGATGTTGGTCCGAGTGGTACTGGACCGGTCCCCTTAAGCAAGGTCTCAAGATGGAAAAAACATGATTGGGAAGGGAGACCACACCAAAGGTGCCAGGTTCTCCGATAGAGATTAGTCATCGGCAAAGCTGATGATACTTCGTACTAATAAGTAATTACATGGTAACCAAAAAAAGGTACTGAAATTGAAAATGCTTTGTGATTTTGGGAATGTGCAGGAGTGTTGGGAAGCGGATTAAGAGCGCATTGTTGTGGATGGTGACCACTGCCATTGTGTGCGCTCTTGTTTTGGGGATTTTGTATGGTACGTTCTGATGCTCTAGCTGGTTGTTGTTTTATTTTCTACTTTCAGTTGTACTTTCTTTGTTGTTTTGCTTTGTGTTTGTGTGTGAGGTGGGGGCAAGGTGGTAATTTTGATGTGTGTGATTTGAGGGTGTAGCGTATGGATTTGGTTAATGGTGTCGGGTGGGTGGATTTGTTTGGTTTAGTGAGAGTTACGTGATAGTGAACGGAATATGTTGTTTGAGTGATGATATATAGCCACTCTTATATAGTATCGTACATCTCGTCAAAACCTGTTATTTCTCTGCCGCTCTCTTTTGTATCATATCGTATTACCTATCATATTTACATTTTTCTCTCTAAGGGTCATTTAGTGTTGGGTGTCCATAGATTATTTTGCATGTTGTTTATTGTGTGTGAGCAGTGGGATGAAAATTTGGAACTAGAGAGAGTGGAATTGGCTGTGTTGAAATTGATGTGATATTGTCAGAGGATTTTGATTGTTTCATGCTGGTGATCACTTGTTGTTTGGTACTTGGTAGGCATAGGAATCCATTTGTTGTGGTGCTGCTTGCTTTGGTTGTGAAGCTAAATACCATGCATCCATCTCGTAATAACTTCCACATTAAGGAAAAAGAAAAACAGTGGGGTTTAGTGATGTTTGTTAGTTTGTTCTTTGGGCGGTGGGGATGAGATTATCGAAGATATCAGTTGGTGGAGTTTCTTTGCATTACAAAGCCATGTTCAAGGATTATTTGCTAAGGAAAAGAAGTTGTTTGATGTGGATTGATGATAGCATAAAGGTTGGGATTTTAACTAGAATAGGTTGGGTTGCACTTTTGTAGCAATATTAGTGCATTGTGAGCACCAGCAAATATTTCAGTCTGAGTGAAAATGTTGTGTTTTGTAGTTCCTAAATTATGATTCCTGAAGTGGTGGGACTTCGAGGGATAGTGTAAGGTGGGAAAGTCAAGGAAGAACAGGTTAAAAAAATTGAGCATTGGGTATGGTGTACTTTTGATTACTATATATTTTAGAATTTCAACACATAGCATTTATTACAACTTTACAAGTTGGTTTAAGACTCTATTAGTATGAGAAGTGAAAAAAGGATACCCTTTCTTATGAAGATTATCGTAGATGTTATTTTATTAGATGAATTTTTTTTGTACCCAAAGGTTTGATACCCCTGCCCTGTTGGATTAATTTGGATACTGTCAAGACTACAATGGTGCCAAGAATTTGGGGTTACCTAAGAAATATCCTTTTACTAGTTTATAAAAATTGTTGTGCTAGGACTAAACTATTTTATATGTTGTGAATATATAAAAGGCCCAAAGCAATACTTAAGCTGCTTATATGTTTAAGGTCAAATAAACTCATAACAGACAAATGAAATTCCTTGAGTTGAGTCAACACCCTCAGATATGTAAATACCAAGATAAGACGAGATGCAGAATTTATAACATTTTAGTTTTTTTAGAGACAGTTGATGGCCTGTAATCAAGGTTGTCAAGATCGCGAGTATACTCATATACTCGTACGATCTTGCGATCTCCAGGAGGTTCCCCGCGCTAACTCGGCAGGAGGATCAGGCACGCCAGGGATCATTGGCGGATCGCAATCTTGCTCGCGTTTTTCATGGATCGGCGATCCGTGTCGATCTTTCGGTTGGAGAAAGAAAAAAACCCAAAAATGGCTTACTCTTTAGTTTCGATTAGGGCTCGAGGCTTTCGATTCTCAGAAGCTCTCCTCTGCGGTCCACACCTCTTTTTCGTCTCTGCTGCTCAGCCTCATCACCGCTGCGGTCTGTGCGGCTGCGCCTCTTTTGCTCGTCACTGCTGCTCATTGTCGCTGCTGCTCGCCGCCGCTGCTTGTCACTGCCGCTGCTCGTCGCTGACTCGCTGCTCATCGTTGCTGTTTGTCATTGCCGCCGCTGGTGCATGAGTTTCCTTCTTCGTTTTCATTCCATATGTTGAAGAGAGAAGGATGAATAAGCATAGAAGACAAAACACTATAGAGAAGAAAGCGTAAGTGTTCACAAAGCTGCGCAGCTGCCGTGGATTAGTGAATATTAGGGTAAAGCAATTTGGGCCTAATATAGGCCATATAAATAATGTTACTTTCTGCACCCCTTTTATTGCTTTATGCAGTTTCTATTTTACCTTTCTAAATAGGTTTTTCGCTTATTTTGTTTATTAAAATTTGGACTTGTTTTAATTGAAGTGTTTGTTATTTACACTCTTTCTTTTATTATTAATACGTTTTACTTGTGTTATCAATTTTAATACTTTAATTCTTATTTTGAATTTTTGAGTATGAAATTATGGATGAATTTTTCTTAATTAAATAATATTAGTTATATACGAATATATAATATAATTTTACATTATACGCGTAACTCTTACGATCCGAGTTATGATCCTCGAGTTACGATCTTTTATCCCCCTTCCGATCCTCGAGTTTGACTACATTGCCTGTAATATTAGTAAAAACCCTATCAATGCCTTGTCAGTTATTTGAGATCGACTTCAGCATGATGTGTTACTGTGGTTCTTTCCCGAATTGCTTGATTTGCAACCACTTCACCTGATCTGGTCCAGTTCTTTTATTGAAGCCTTATGTTGCCTAATTTTGTTAGAAATAAGTGAAACTGAAGAGACTTTTTCTGTGTGTTAGAAATTCAGAACCATTCCTGGCCTTTGTCTTAGAGGTTGTGTGAGAGGTATAAACTCTTTGAGCCTTCACCTAACAGGTTAAGCTTTTAGAATTAGTCCTTGACATGTTTTATGACTAAGTGGGCTGGAATTTGATTATAGCTGCCCCAATTCTTCTTAAATCATAATCATAATTAAATAAAATTTCAACAAGGTAACATTGGCTTGTGTTTTATCTGTGTTTCAAGCCTAAAGGGGTCTTTCATGAAGGTGTGTGTTATGCATATAAGACCATTCTTGATCCTCCAAAATCCATAAGCATAAGGTTGCAACTTGCAAGGTATTAACTTCACCTATGCACCAAGTATCACCCTCTGAAATTTACTTGATTCTAATCTTTCCTAATTATACTTATTGAATGTAAAATTTGTTACTAAGTGTAAAATCTGATTGTTCAATGTTAACCACCCACAATTGAGTGAACATTTCAAATCCGCTTTTGCTTGATGCCTTGATGTGAACATTAACCTGTGTCTGACTGATGTTTTAGGACTTATTGGGAAGGTGGACTTTACTGTTAGGCATCTCTCTTCTTCCACAAGCCAATTTCCTAGCTCATGGGACTTGAATAGTGGTCAACAATGTATTGGAAACACCCATCAGGTCTTTGTGTTAATCTCTCTCTTACCAACAGTCCATATTTTTTTGCCAGTTTTGTTGTTCTTAGAAGTATTTCATTTTTCTGTTTCTCATTCTGGTTTTTTACCTTTGTCCTAAAATCAGTGTTCTGCATTCACTGCCAGTCCTTCATCAGAGAAAACATGGACCATGCGTACTACCTTTCCAGAATATGTTGTTGCTCTTGCAACTATTGTTGGATCTGTGCTTTTTGCTGTAAGTTAATCCTATATCGTATGCTGCCTAGGTAGTTTATGGATTTATCTCTACTACTTTCTTTCAATTATCGTTTTTTTATTCTTCTTGTGAAAGTGTGTGTGAATTAGGATATTGTGGTAGATCTTTTTGACTCCCTAAAAAATATGAACTGATTGGCTGATCCCATAAACTGTACAAAAGCAGAATCAGTTACTTCCCAGGTCATATTTACTTTTATTTTTCATATTAGTGATATTAACAATTGTTTTCATTCCATTCAATGCAGATATTTGGTGGTGTTGGTATTGCTTGTCTTCCATTGGGACTTATATTTTCATTCATTCGGCGTCCAAAGGCTGTTATCACTCGTTCACAGTATATCAAGGTGCTATATGCTTTTATAGCGGAGACATACTAAATGTTGATTGAATATGCTGTACTATATTTATGGTGTGGTTTGTTGGTTATGGTTGTAGGAAGCAACTGAACTGGGTAAAAAAGCAAAAGAACTGAAGAAGGCAGCTGAGTCACTTCATCAGGAAGAAAGAAGTGGTTCAAAGGGAAGGAAATTTCGTAAAAATGTGAAATCAGTAGAAAAGGTAAAGAAATATTGGTGATTTATCAGTACTTTATAATGCAAAGTTTCCTTTAAGTATTTTATGTGTTCACATGGACTTGCATATTATAATTTGACTTGTGCTGTTATAGTTGTCGCTGAAAGTTGTCTACAGTTAATGATTAGTGAAATGTTCTTGTTCTAGTTTGAGTGGTTCTGGTTTTTTTACTCATCTATCTCACTTAATTTGCCAGGAGTTGTTTCAATTAGAAGAAGATGTCAAGCTTCTTGAGGAGATGTACCCACAAGGGGAAAAGGTAGATACTTGATTGCTTGGGATAAACAATATCAATATGCAATGGTTCTCCCACATACTGATCTTGTATGAATGCAGGCTGAGACAACATGGGCACTAACAGTTCTAGGGTATCTGGCAAAATTTGTTTTGGGCATTTTAGGGTAAGCAATGACATATAACAATCTGAGTTGCTTGCTGGATGCTGTATGACCCCTTATACATAGTTTTACATATTTTCTTCTTTCATCGAATGGGTTGTTTACTACTGTTGGGTCAATTTCTTAAACTGAACTGTATGTGTGATAATTTTCAAGCGGTTCTCTCACATGCTACATTTCATATAGATGGATAGCATTAATGGTTTCTTTTCATTATTAATTGATAGAAGAATTTAAAATTAATGAGATGGAGTTTAAGTAAAATTAGGTGTAGTAATAGAAATTAATTTAACTAGGAGAAAATAATGATATTGATTAAATAGGTATGAATTAGTTGAATTGGATACAAGAGTAACAAGAGTGGCAATAGACACCCGTTTGATGGGGCAGTGAATACAGCTGCATAACTATTGCTGGGACATTACTCTTGCTATCTCACTGTAATGAGCATTGCTTATTCTATAACAGGTGTTGTGTCTCCCGTCCCATGTATTATCTAACCTAAGTTTTGAAAACTGTGCCAGGTTTATCGTTTCTGTGGCATGGGTTGCTCATATTATTATCTATCTATTAATTGATCCTCCTCTTTCTCCTTTCTTGAATGAAGTTTTCATCAAGCTGGATGATATCTGGGGTATGTTGGAATACTCTTACCTTTAGTGATTATGCCATTACCATAAGCTATAGAGTATAGAGACATTATATATTTTATTTTCATTCAGTTATTCTTCATGATGTATGCATTCTTCTTTCATCAGGTCTTCTGGGTACAGCTGCATTTGCATTTTTCTGCTTCTACCTTCTCCTTGCTGTGATTGCCGGAGCCATGATACTTGGGCTGAGAATAGTTTTCATTACTATACATCCCATGAAGTAATTAAACTTTGCAATCTATGACTATCTATCATTCATATTGCTTTTTAATCTGCAGTGGTCACATACTACTTCTATTGATTAGATTACTCACTATGTGAACTTATCTATGGCAGGTGGGGAGCAACGCTCATGAACTCTTTTCTGTTCAATGTGGGGCTTATTCTTCTTTGTTCCATTAGGTCTGTGTAGCCTTTATATACATTTCCGAATGGATATTATGTGTAGTAGTTTACTTTTAGTATGGCTGCCATTGTGATTCAACATATATAAGTTTTTATTTTGAACCATGATAAATTTTTGGTTTAATTACTTTTTTTTAGTCCTCTTATTATTTAAAGCTTCGGTTAGGTCCTGTGTTTTTTTTAAGTGGTTCAATTAGGTCCTTTATTTTTTAAAAATGGGTTCAATTTGGTCCCTTTTTCTTCAATCTACTCCAAAAATTTAAAAAAACAAAGACCAAAATTGGTTTTAAGTTTTTTTTGTTTTTGGGGGGGGGGGGGGGCAAATTGAACCCATTTTGAAGAATAAGGAACCTGATTGAACTTTTTTTAAAAGTGAAAGACCTAATTGAATCATTTTAAAAAACATAGGACCTAATTGAACTTTTTAATAATAAGACTAAATTGTACCTAAAAAATAACTTTACAAAAGAATAATTAAACCTACATTTCATGAAAATTATTTTTATTCTTCTTTGGTACTGGTACATACAGTAGGAAGAGATAGTTTAAAAGAATGCATAGTTGAAAGTGGTCTTACTTTCCGATTTGGAATTTTGTTAGTTGTGTCAGTGGTATTATGAGTATCTGAGGAAGTTGTTTATGGAAATGTACTAAGTTGTGTTCTATACATAGTGAAAAATTATGGTGCTGTCATGATAATGTCATGCTGTAATAACATTGCTGAAAGTTCGGTTGTTTTACCTTTTCAGTGTGATCCAGTTCTGCTCCACAGCATTTGCCTACTATGCTCAAGCAACTGCAGCACAGGAAATATTTGGCCACACCTTGGAATCTCTTCGTGGAATTAAATATTTGTACAAGTAAGTCAAGCTGGATATTTTTCCCACACTCTCCCCCAACCTCGGATTGGGTGAAGACGTGAAGTATAAAACCTAAACTTTTCGTTAACTTGCAAATATTTTGAGCACGTGATAGGATGTTCCCAATTCCAACTCCCATAAATCACTTGTACAGTTGAGATTCTCTGTGGAATGCTCCTATTCACATTTCACGCACCCAAAATATGCAAAACATAAAATAAATTCTGCAGGCCATATATTGACATGACACATGAGTATTCCGCACATTGTTGAGATCTAATGACCAGCAGAGGTTTTTTTTTTTTTTTTTTTTGGTGTGTGTGTGTTTTGGGTGTTTGAGACTTTTAGTATGATTAACCTCTACATTGACGACATTAGGGGAGTGGTTTTTACGATTATCTGTGGTGAGTTAATGAGGGTTTACATGTAGTATTTGGGACTGACATTTTTTATGCCTTACTATTATAATTAACCTATGCATTTTTCACATCACAGGTACAACGTCTTTCAGATTGCATTTGTTGCATTGGCTGGATTGACTTTTGTATATTATGCTGCCTTTGTAAGCTTACCTCTGGAAAAATTTCTTTTCTTTTGTGCATGTTAATGTTCTTGCTGATACTGAAGGGTTTTTAATTTGAAAATATCAGGGATGGAGAAGAAAGAAGCCTAGTGGCAGGTTCCAATTGTCTACATGAGGGTATGGTTTATGGCATGGAAGAGTGTCTTCTAAAGGGAGCCATCGGGTATTCTTATCGCAAAATCTCATTTCAAGTGGCTTTTATTCGGATGTGCATTGGCCTAGTTTTGTTTTAATGTCGAAAGCTATCGAGTTGGCTGATCAGCATCCGAATAGAATCATTTTCCTGCGGTGTAATCATTAGGTGGGTGCTTGTGGTGCCCACTTAGGTCTTTGATGATTCTGTCCTCGCCGTTGTATGTATTATTCCTTCGTTTGGTTTGTGCAACACATTCTTCTGATTATGTAATTGAATATATGTGCACAAGAGACTACTGGGTTTCGACTAACCCTTTGATGTATAATGCAACTCTTCCCAAACATAATTGTACCAGTTGACATTTTAATATTTACGGTGTGTCATTCCTATATTAACAGGGTGTGGGGGGTTTTGTGAAAAGGAACTTGCGGGTCTTCTGAAGGACGTAATAATCTGATAGCAATCAAACTATTTTGCAAATTAATTATGGTTTGAGCTAGAAGATAAGCATTATTTTTGTTATAATAAAATCATGATTTGAGACGAAAATTAAAAAAAAAAAAAAAAAAAGTTATGTTCAATCACAATGCAATTATGATGTTAACGCATGTGTGAACATAATTATGTTCAATCACAACGTAATAATGATTTGAAACTCGGTTTATGCACTTAAAACAGTAAAATTAAAACTATGATTTGAATGATGCCAATCATGACCCACGCATACTTGTTTGGTACCTTCACTTCATTTATTCCTTCTATTCCTAATATACATCAAGTGCCCAAGACTGATTTGATCAATTCATTGCTCAAGAGCCTACCATGAAACTAACCTGAATAAAAAAAATGGAAGGTTCTTGCAGGACTTAAAAAGTGTCTAATATATGCATCTTGGGCCACATGTATGTTTACACAATAGTATTCATTTTGTTGGTAGTCTTTTATTAATTCTTCATAGATAAATATACTATTGCAAGTTATTTTACATATGTAACCTTAACGAAATAACCTTATTTATTTAATTTTTTATATTTTCCAGACAAAAAATAGCCATTTTCAGTGCAGTTACCTGTGCCACCAATGAGAAAGCTGGTGAAGTTTCTTCATGCTTGTGCAGAAATTGCGAAGCTATTTCAGTTGTCTCTAAACTCTCCATTTCCCATAAAAAATAGGAAGGCGTATCCTGGGATCAGTAATGCACAAAAATTGTTTTCTATCCTCATTTTCGCATGATATTTGATATATTATAATAGTGGGGTGGGGTGATTATTGGCATCAAAGACATGTATTAGGGATTTACAATAACTCAAACATCTTGCTCAACTAAGTTAAACTCCCTTGGTCAATGAACAACTATTCAATTCCAATTGAGAATTTCCCTGGATGTTGTTCTAGTTAGAGACATCTATTGGAGTGTTTTCATCCGCACCAATTGGTTCATATGGTGAATCTTCTGCAAACTCAATTGGCATTGAATTCCAGTGCAGACTAGGTTCCCAGTCTGCTTCTCCGAGGACCTTCAATATCTCTTTTGCCACTATCTTGCTTCCCTCATTTGACAAATGAATTCCATCCCTATCAATCACCACCCCCATCAAATGAATCAAAAGTACATCTTCACTTTTCCTTAAGATACATTAGACAGAGAGAAATTGACATATATACTTACGTGAAGCAAACATCTAACCAGTCATGCCTTTGCTGGAGTGCAGACCAGAGATCAATGGCCTTCACATTCATCTCGCGGCACAGCTGCAAACATGCTTCTGAGTATATTAGACAAGCTTCATTTGTCCTTCTTAGTGGCCCCAATAGATCACTGGTTTCAGTTCAACCATTAATTCATTAGAGTACAAGTTTGAAACATAACAACAACAATAATAAAGCCTTAAACTAAACCACTAGGTGAGGTTGACTACGTGGATCACACAACGTCATTCGACACGGTTAAAAATCAAGTTTTCAGAACAAAATTGAAACAAATTTTAATAAAATCAGAAAACAAGAATGTCAAATATTTTAGGAAGGATCTTCCAACCTCTAAATTTATCATCTGCCAGCATAATAGATTCGGGTCTTGTTAGTATAAAGCCAAAGATGCCAATTTTTACATATCAGACATGCCAGTATTGAAGCTTAGTCTCAAGTTTGAATACCAATATATCACAGCCTTTGGGGCTTTGGGTCATAGTACAGGTTTGAATTATATATTAGTAAATACCAACCTTAGAGTTTATGAAATACATATGCCAGTGAGGTTACAAGTAGCACACCATCAGTAGGTATGTGTCTTTGTTAATCATATAGCACAAATAAAAGTATAGTCTTCATAAAAAAATAGAATTGCAGGCATCACTATCATAGCCTCAAGATAATGTGAAGCTATATCCAATAATCAAAATGAATTGTAGTCAGAACCTGAGAGTTTCATGCATTTGCATCTCATTGATGGGAGGGGAACTGAGAAATATTATGCGAGTCTTCTTTGAAAGGCTCTGACAACCATAGCGATTTTGGGTCAAATTTCATAGAAATAAATATGGATGTAAAGAATAATTGAATCAATACCAACAAAAAAAAGGAATACTTGAAGTCTTGAAGATATAAAACTTTCTTTTTTATGCTATAATGTGTGGAAAAAGAAAGGAAAGTTGTGCACTTGTGTAAAAGTTTACCTTAAGATGGATGGCAATCTTCCTCATATTTTCAATGTATTCTTGGAGGGGTACATGAGTGCTAAGGCCAGATGGATGTGGATGCATAGAATCATTACCACCAAAGTACACAATTACCAGTGAAGGTTGATCAGTGGCATCCTGAGTTGAAGATGACACAGTAAAAGGGTAATTCCCTCTAAGTCAGTCTGAGCAAAAATCAAAGTAATCACAATGTGCATAAATGAATCTGAAGATTAAAATGTGTTTGTGCTCCCGTGCATGCTGCAATTATGAAATGAAGTTTATTTTTTACATTTGATCTTTTCAATTTCAAACAAATGTTCTTAATATATCCATGCTCAGTTCTAAGGCAAATAGAGGTCATCATATGCAAGAATGTTCAATCTAGTCTTTAGCATAAACTAGTAAATTAGCTAACTGAGGTTCCATTAGTTACTACTACAACCAAAGTAATCACATTTTATCATTTGTCAAGAAAGGATGAGATATTGAAGTAGAAGAAAATGTGACATTTTGAATCAACACAGGCAACTAAAACACATGCTCAATACCTTGGGAAATATTTTATCCAGATTCTGCAGAGCACGCCTTGAATTCCAACCAGCATATCCTCGCAAAATTATATCTGCCTATGTCAAGTCAATGTGTGGTAAGTTAAACTCATTTACCATCATAATGCTTCACTCACAAAAAAGCATATACAAATGTCAATTGACTTTAGCTCTCATTGGATAAATTTCTCTGTAAGCATTTACGGGAAAAGAAGGTAAGAAGGAAAAATGAAAAAAAGATTCTTTCAAACTAAAATTAGCTTATGTATAAGTTAATATGTAGAAGATTTCTCAATTTAGTTTCTCCAAAAACTGATTTTAACTTATGCGTAAATTAATTTTAACTCATGTATAATTTGATTTTCTTAATTTTCTTTTCTTATCATATCAGTTCTTAAAAAGAAGTTTATCCAAATAAAACATTTGTTATTTAGGCTTATATTTCAAACATAGACACTTTATATGCATGTGCTCTTAAACCACTCTCTTTCAAATACTAGTTACTCTAATCTGTTGTTCCCTTGTACTAGAAGAAAGAAAGACTGATGGAGGGGAGAGGGGCGTCAAACATCTTGGAGAGTGTAATCTGTCACAGCAATAATCTTTTTCTGTTCCATTCAATCATTTCTTTGTACAATCATTTCTCATCATGTATCATTGATCCAAATTCGGATACAGAGGAATCTTATCAATGAAATTTCAAATTTTTGTGCTAAAGCAGTTGGATTACAGGACCACCATTTCCTCAAAAAAATCTCAATATGGTGACTTATGTTGGCATTAAATAACTTTTTTCGCCAACAAGTTGCATCTTACTTTCTCATTTCTCCACAAGAAAACGACTAGCCTTACTTTGCATATATTCATAGCAATCCGAGTTAGTGATAAATAGAAACTTTATTTTTTGTTTTTTCCCAAAAGGATCTGTTCCATTGCGGGCATGCAGTCCTGTTCTTGAAAATTAAAAACACAAAGAAAATTGAACAAAAATGAATCTCAATAAGGGTCATCCATAGATCACAAAAACGCACGTTTCTATATGAAACATAAGTTCATAAACAAAACAAAACAATTCTTCATGGGTTATCTCAACAAGTGAAATCAAAGGAGAACAACAACTTTTACCCTATTACAATCATCGTTCACAACTGAAGCTAGAAACGAAAGTGAGTGAATAACCTTAAATCATAAAACCCCAACATTGAGCAAATCAAAGTGCATGCAATAAATGAAAAAGAGAGACACAACATTAATCAACCTGAAGACAAAGAAGATAAGAAAACCATAATGGAATGAACAACAACAACATGAAACATAACTATTAAGTACCTTTCGAGCATATAAGTTGGCAAGAATAGCTCCCCAACCTTCATCACTATAACTGAACTCGACTATGGACGAACCAAACAGCACAAATTGGGGCCTCGCTGGTCCTACCATCTCTCACTTCCACAGTATCAATAATACACTTAACACTTAACACTGTAGCTTGCATTCAAAATTTATAGACGTGGATTTTTGCTTTCTTTCCCATGTTGCTTTCTCTTGTCAATATCAACTTCCATAATATCAATTCCTTTCTCTTGTTGCCTTCTCTTGTCATTGGCACAGCAAATTCAATCATCAATTATCTAGTTTGGATATAAAGTGTATGGTAATGGTGTAGATAACAATATGAAACCTTTTAACATTAATATACGTCCAAATTTTTAGAAAGTGAACAATGACATAAATCGAATAACTAATTGAACTTGCCGTTTTATTTCAACTATTTTTTTATTTTTCAATTAAAATTAACGTTGGTAATGTATTTCAATCTTTATCGCGTGAGTTAACGAGAAAATTTTCTATTTTGATTTAAAAACCATACTATAAATTTTTATGGTTGTATTAATTAAGACACACACAAAAATCTAATTTTATAATATAAAGAGTAGATATAACAAAGGTGTGTTATTAGAAAATAAAACAAAAAAGTTTTATAGGAGGTAGAGTTTTGCCTTGTTACATTTATACAAAAGTTGTGTTATTTTCTCAGATAGATTTTTGGGTACGAGACTATAGTTATGTTTTACAAAAAATAGTCATGCTAAAATAATTAAGAATATTATGAGAGAAAAGTTTCCTATGCTAAGTATTTAATGCAGTAACCTTCATCTCGAAATAGCTTATTATAAGCTTGAATAACCTCGCGCCAATTGATACACAATTTTGTAACCTATAATTTGATTTAGTATACAAGTTAATTATATAATGAAAATTGAGACTCTTGTTCTCTCTACTTTTTCAATTAGTAATTTTTTTTACAGACAACTAGTCGTTCTTAACATTTTCACTTTTGAAAATTCATTTCGCAAATTATTCCGCAGCTAGAAAAAAATTCTTTCTCAATCATTTTAAACTACTGTCCTCTTTTTATCTATATGTATACTTAATTTTTTAAATGTCTACTCCATTCCTCTCAATTTTTCTTCTTCTATCTCTATTTTTAAATTAATTTTCAATAAGTTTTTGAAAAAAATATTAATAATTAAAAGCATTCTTTTATCATAATTTAAATTAAAAATATAATCTATATATTATAATATATTTATTTTTATAAATTCTAATTATAATAGTAATTTATATATAAGCATTTATTTATTAGACGATAAGACACTGGTTTATGAAAAAAGATCCTTTCAAAGTTTCTTTTTCTTTCCATTTCTATGGTTTTGAAAAAATAAATGGTACTCTTCATTTAATGTATCATGTCAATTTTATTTATTTGTCCAAAATTTTAGTGATGGAAGAAATGGGAGAGAAAGAAATGGAGATGAGGATCTTAACCCCCAGTTTAATTTTAAGTCGAAAATCATTGTTTACAATTAATCTGAACGCATGCATAGGACACTTGTACACTGTGTACTGGCATATTTGTATCGTTATAAAATGATTGGAAACTATCATTATCAGTACCTGATTTGCTATTTACACTACCAACATTGACCAAATTACCTTACCCTCCTGTTTTGTTACACCCCAACCCTTCTTCCTTCTTCTCTCACTTCCCCTCTCACGACACCCCATCCTTTCCCAAGCTCTCTCACATTATTTTTCTCTTTCCCTTATTTTCGTGCAATAATCTTGAGACTTGGTGAGTTTCTTTCTTTCTTTTCATCATTTGTAACCAATAAAATCGTGATTTTATTTTGTTTTAAACAACAATAGAAACATAATTTCGTTGTTGTCTGAATTTTGACACACAACAAAATCGTGATTAAGTAGTATGTCAAAATGCAGACAATAACAAAATCATGAAAAAAAAACATAATAAAAATACGATTTTATTGTAGACTTGTATAAATAAATCATGTTTTTATTATATTATTTTTTTTAACTCCCTATGTTTGCAATAGAACATGATTATATTATAGATTTGGACAACAAAATCATGTTTCCGTGAAAAAAATAATTTTGGACTTACTGAAAAATTCATCCACATACATATTGTAAATAGCATTTTTGGTACGGTTAACAGTAGCTCCCAAAATGATTTCATATAACTAATTCTGGAGTTGGGATTTGTAAAATAAAATAAAATAAACAAAACTGTGGACTTGGGTGGAAGGATCAACTCTTGGGAAACTATGTTTACTAACATGTTTAACTGGATTTGGACTTCATATCTTTAATCAAATTTAAGATTCATCTTCAAATATTATGGATGAAAAATGTAATTAAAAGGAAAATAATTAATCAAGTTTTGATGAAAATTAATTATCAACAACATAAATATTTCAGACCAATACAATGACGACTCAAAAAAACTAGATTAGTGTTAAATAAAATGTCATCATGTCAAATTCAAATATTTTGTAAAAAAAAAACGAAAACAAGGGTGCCATAAATTTTTATATCTTCGAATTCATATATATGATATAATTTGGGTTAAATGGAATTTGACATAACTTAATTAAAAAAAATATTTAAACTTCAAACAAATTTTTAATCATTTTAGCCTTTATTTTTTAATTCTTTAGAATTATTATTTTTATTATTTCATCATTTATATCACATAAGATAAATGTTGATTTCTATAGAATTAAGATGATCATAAATAAATATTTTTAAATATATAAATTATAATTGGAAATTAAAAATATTTTTTTAACTATATTGACAATTTCTTTTGAAAAACTATTAGAATTTAATTTTTATTGATAAAATAAAATTAATTTTAAATGATTAAAGTTTTATACAAAGGTGTTTCTATATCTCATTGTATGCTAATTTATTGAATTACTTTACGATATAGTTGATCCAAATAAATTTTAATTTTGGAAAGTATTATTAACACAATTCTATAAGTATTACATGCATTTAAAAAAAGAATATTTGTTTAATATTTTTTAATACTTCTAACAAGGCATTTAAAAATAATATGTTTTAATATTGTTTAATACTTCTAACAAGGCATTAATTTCATTTGTTGAATTTTCTTTCCATATCTTCAATTTAAAAAAAAATCACTAATATCAAATCAATTTAATTTTTTTCAAGATTAATACAATACTTATTTTTAAATGCCTTGTTAGAAGTATTAAAAAATATTAAACAAATATTCTTTTTTTAAATGCATGTAATACTTAT
>PYAF01002033.1:497645-525847 GCA_007407185.1 Glycine tomentella | reverse complement strand
ACAAAGACCAAACTGCCCTTTCGTAAATTCGTTTAATTACTCAAATATCACCCAAAATGCCTTACGGAAGCTTGGATTATTCACGGAAGCTACAAAATCTAGCACAAAATGCCACTCACTTATAGATTGAATTTCTAATAATCCTTAAAATATTTCTATTAATCCATACACAATAAATTGCAATATTGGGGTGTTACAAAACCCATTAGTAGTTCTATGTTCTAGTCATTCTCTTGTTTTAGTTTTTTTTTTCTCTTCCTTTCTCCCCTCTTACTTTCACCCATTTTTCTCTCTTTTGTCTTATTTCCACTTTTTTATTCCCCTTTTCCTTTCTCTTTTTGTCTCATTTCTGATTTATCATTGGGTTCATTTACCACCGACCCCAATTAATTTGGGTTAAAGGTGTTGTTCATGTTGATGTTGATGTTGATGTGATGTATATTTTTTATTAGAAAATGCAAAAAATGATTTTCTAACGTCAAAACAACCACAGACCTTTTTTTATTCTGAAAAAAAAAATTAAGGTTTGATGTAAAGAGCACATTGCTTTGTAATTTGTACTAAATAATAAATGTCTGTATTGAAAACTATTATCTGATTACTTCAATTTTACACCACTATAACTTGATAGTGTATAGGACTTTTGTTATCGTTATATAACTACCTAGCTTTGATAACATAAACTATGATATTGTTATGGTGTAGGTTACGAACGGTGATTTGGATCGTGTAGCACGAAATAAACTGAGAGAAATGATTTAGAGAGTTTTGAGAAGATTGAGAGAGAGAATTGAAATCTCTTGTGTCAATGATATAATAAAGTGTTTATTTATAGTGTTCGCTTGTGTGGCACTATCAGCCACATGGCTTGTTATAGATATTTGCATTAGATATCCTATTCTGAAAGCTATGTTAGACTTATCCTTAGTTAGTTATTATTATGTTGATGCTTCTTACTTCATCCGGCTATTTAGATTTGTACCTAACTTATGATCTTTAAGTCGTTCATCCTATATTAGGTTGTGTGTCACATGTTCGTGATGTGTGAAGCCTATGAAGCACAGACACGGCAAAATACCAACCGAATCGCATTGGACACGACCCGGCACGCCGACACACTCCGACACGATGTCGGACACGCGGTCAATAAAGCTGACGCGTTGACCGTTGCCGACACGCGATCTTGACCGTGTCCGACACAGTCAAAGGATAGTTTCGTAAAATAGAAAAAAATTAAAAACCTTATTTGCAATTTTGCATCGTCGCGCACCTTGCTTGTTTTGTTTCTGCTTTCTCGCTCCTTCATGACTGCTACACTAGTGGCTCACGCTGGTTCACCGTTGTCAGCCCCTCCTTCAAGCTCGCTTCTCTGACAGCCATTGATAGTCGTTCCCGTTCATTCCCTCCTTGCTCCTTCAAGACTGCTACCGTTCCCGCTCCTTCTCACTGCCGTTTGGGTCACCAGTGTGTCTCCACCGCCGTTGTGTCTCCCTCTCTTCTCATCGCCGCTTTCTCACACGGATAAGGTAAGTGGTCCGGTCTGTGCTCATTTTTAATTGCTTAGTTTTTTTAGATTTTTTCTTTTTTGGTTTTTTTATTAAAAAAACATTTATTTAAAGTGCAGTATTTTTTAATAGCTTGTGTATGGCTTGTGTTATTTCTTTTAATTCTTTCTATGAACCCCCAATTTCTTTGGTATATTTCTTTCACTGTGAATCTTGTGCTTGACGGTCTAGCTTGTGTTAATGTGTTATATTGTTATCTTTATTTTTTTAATACCTGATAATTTAATGTATGTTTGAGCAGTGGCGGAGCCAGCCAATAATTTTAGCCAATGCCAAAAAAATTGACATCAAAATATTTTTATAATTACACAAATTTACATAACATTAAACTAGAAAGCAAGTAATCAAATTGACATATCCTTGCCCATATTTTTTCAACCTACATGTCAAAACTAGGATCTTCACATTCCACAGAATAACAACTATTAAACAAGCAAGTAATCAAATGAATTTCTCTCTATTTCAGTCCAGTTCCACACAGTTCCAATCCACCAATAATCTCACTCTTACACAACAAAATTATGCCTTTTTCTCTATGTTTCACCCAATTAACTAATAATTTAGTGTTACAACAAACTAATTACTACCCGTTCTCTCTTCAGTTTTCTCAAAGAAAATCAAAAGGTAAAACTGCAAAAATAATATGAACAAAAAAGAAAAGGAACAAAAAACTTACCCGTTGTGTCATGACCGTGAGTGAGGAGGAGAGGCCGTGAGGGAGACCGACAGACTGCGACGGCGTAAGCGGCGACCTGAGAGCGGAGAGGTTGATGTTAGGTTGGGAGGGAGAGGTCGTGATGGGCACGTGTTGACTTGACGGCGTGCCGCGTGCGTGTGACTCCGTGTCCATGAGGTGAGGTCGTGACGTGAGGGAGAGGAGAGTGGATGGAGCGAGACCGGCGTCGATGCAGCTGGCTGCTGGAGAGGTGAGGTCGTGAGGGGAGCCAGAGAAGGGAGTGGACTGTGGAGCCGTGGTTCGTGGAGGGAGAGAGAGGAGAGTGCACACTACTTACTTGAGTGGTTTGGTGACCCGTGCGTGAGGTGAGGGGTGAGCTGAGGTGAGAAAAATGTTCTACTGTGCTTTTTTGTATTGTCACTTCAATTCAAATTTTTAAAAAAAATAAAAAAAATAAATTGTTTTTTTAGTGGCTAGCTAGAAAGAATTATTTATAGTTCAGTAGAGAGAATCAATGTTCACAGACAGGCAGGCTTATACCATTACGCTCACGAGCAGAATCTTAGCTTGAGCCTACCTTCGCACACCTCCGTTACTCTTTAGGAGACATCCGCCCCAGATAAACTACCCACCTCGCAATGTCCCCCCCCCCCCCCCCCAATTTTCGGTGCGATGGTTAGGGGGGAGGGGGAATTCGAAAAGACAATGGCCGATTTAGGGAAGGAGATCTATCCCCTTTAGATACTCCAAGCCTCCATCTTGATTGTCCTTGAACCTAGACCATGGAAGCATGGCCTATGTCGTAGGTAGAGCGTTTGAATCAATAGAGAACCCTTTCTTCTGTATCTATATTAATCGATATTATTACATTCCAAAAATATTAAATTTTAAGTAATGCTAAATTTTATTTTTAGATAGTACCAAATTTTAGATAATACTAAATTTTATTTTTAGGTAGTGCCAAATTTTATTTTTAATTCTAATTAATTATATAAATATATATAGTTATTAAACAAATTTAAAAATTAGCTAGTGTCATGGCCAATACTAGTTATAATACCAACTCCGCCCCTGTGTTTGAGACTAAACCAGTGAACCTTGTGCTATTTATATTTTTTTAATACCTGATAATTTGTCAATTTGATGTATGTTTGAGACTGAACCAGTGAACCTTGTGCCTGGCTTCTTGCTATTTTTAACCCGTACAGAACGAAGTGAATCTTATTTAAACATTCATTGCTATGGGCCCTCTTATTGCACTGAATGACGGATCACATGGGGTGGAATGGCCAAAAGTAGACCTTTTTGGATATATAATCAAAAGAGTGGAGTTACGAGAACAACCATCTGATGGAAAACTACTTTCACGTTTGAATCCAGAGCAGTTAAGAAAATAAAATATAGTTGCTTGCGGGCTGGTCGTCAATTCAGACTAGCTGGTCGGATGCGCTCGCTCAGCAAGAAAGGCCCTGACCTTGCCAACCAAGTCAAAATCAAAAAGAAAGAAGAGAACAAAAAGAGAACTTCGTATTTTGGTAATTCTCTAGAAGTCATGTTTAACCTTGAATTTGATGTATGTTTGAGACTGAACCGTGTCACAAATGCCTTTCATTTGATATTTAATATTGAATATTCTGTTTAGAAGATTGAAATGCATCCTTTATGAATTTTTTTCGGTTACATTGATAGGTATTATTAGTTTAGTTTAATTTTTTTGTTAAGTTATTGAATATTAAATTAAATATATACTATATAAATTAAAAAAATATTATTTAATATTAAAACGTGTCTCAACTTGTTAAAATCCATCATTTTTTAAGATTGACGTATCGGAGAATCGAGTCGTGTCGTGTCACGTGTCGCGTATCGGTGTTGGTGCTACATAGACTTATATATCTCAAAACAATTATCTCATAGTCGATATATCTCGTAGAGACAATATTGATTTATCAAATAGAAAATTGATATGTATCCTAGAACAATTATTCCTTAGTCAAATATTATCTTAGAGAGACAATATCTAATTATCAAGCAGAAAATTGATATTTATCTTGAAACAAATACTAATTGGATGTTGAGTTGATATATTCCTTCTTAATCATAATATATACACTACATAAATAATAAGTTCAACAATGAGCAATCGATGAAAATGTACAAATTTTTCATGAGAAAGATGACACCTACTGAACACTTAAATTGCATGACAAAACTGAAATTAATAATAATATCAATTAACGATGCAGATTTTATATTTTGTACGCCTAACTCGTACCTATAAGACAAACGTGTAAAGTGTGAAATGTCATGCATTAGTGTTTTGTCAATGAATGTGACACTTTTTTTCGCAATAGAGATGCATTCGGATCTTGTACCACGCTCTCTTGCAACACCCCACGAACGTCCATGCACTCCTGATTAAAAATCCGTTGCTCTTAGACCTCCTCATCTGGGTATTTTCTTCTGGCTTAGGAGCACATTTAGACATCTTCGGCATTCAATGCAAAATAAGCAATGTGAAATCAAAGTGAAGGTCTTTGATTAAATATGTTTCTCTTAACTCTTTGTTTTGGGACAATAATGTTTTAATTTCCTTAATTTGTACCTTCTAGTTTAGTTTGTGTTTTATGATGCCTTATGGGGCTGTTATATTTGTTAGCTAAATGCACGGTAAAGGAGTGCATATCTTTTCCTTGACGAGGAAATCTGATCTGTTTGTTGTAGTATTCTACGTGTTTATTTAGTGTGTTTGCTAGGTTCCGTTCTGTGTGATTAATTAGTATTGGCTGGCCCTTTTTTCTAATTTTGGCTAATGACGTACGAGTTCTTGACGTGTTCGTGTCTTATATGCTGTATCATATTTAACTAGCTTTACTTCTTTATCATTTAGATGAATTTGAGAAAATTAGGTATCTAGAATTAGAAGAAGAAAAAAATGGTGTGTCACACACTCAAAAATAGTATATACATGCTGACACGCACCACACACATACTGAAGATAAAAGAATGAAAAAGGGTACGTAGCAACGGTAACTTTAGGGGGGAATTCTTTGAATTTAGGAGAGAAAAAATTCAAAATAGATTAGAATGAATTTATTTTTTTAAGAAATTTTATGCGACTGAACAAATTTTTCAGACTCAAAACATTTTAATGGTAGAACTCAAATTGAGATCTTAAACTACTTTTTGGTAGACTCCATATTGTCACATAGGATTAAAAATCTCTTAAAATTTCTTTCATTATTTTCTTTAATGGTAGATCTCATTTTGAGATCTTAAGAAGAGAAAAAAAAATTATTCTTTTTTAATTTGAACAATGTGCATATATTAAGGAATCTTCTACAAGAACTCATTCTCCATGTTGGAGATCTCTTAAACTTCTTTATTGAAAAATCTAGTGAAGATCAAATCTTGAACTCAAGATCTTGTACTAAAGATGCTCTGAGAACACTATATTTTTTTTTTTAAGAAACAAGTAAATATTTGAACTTGTAACTTGTTAGGTGTAAAACTTTATCTTACCCTATCCAAACAATCCCTTAACACTAATTAAAGTAAATTGATTTGATTTCCTTTAATTTTATAAATACTATTTTTTAGAGACAAGTGTATCTTTTATAAAAGGAATCATATATGATTATTATGGACAATAAATTTATTTTTAAAATATTTGATAAAAAAATATGAATTTGATATTTTCTAAATTAAAAGAGAAAACATAGGAAATTCAAGTAGAATGATTAAATTGTAAATATTTTTTGTGTGAAGATTTTTTTTATATAAGCTAAAATGAATATTATTAAAAATAAGATTTAGTTGATCACAATATGTAACCACCCATATAGAACTTTTTCAAAAAAAAAAAAAAAAAGTAGTCTTTTGAACAAATCAACCTGTCTTAGTTTTTGATGTTGCTGTCTGTCAATATTTTTAATTCATGCAGTCAAATATTGTAAATGATGATACAATCTTAACTTTTTTTATTATTTTATTATATTTTACAGCTGTTATTTTTATGTGATTGATAGCTGTTATGAAATAAAAAACGGTGACAATTAACACCCACCACCACAGACCGTTTTCCATTTAGAACTTGCCCACCAGCTATTTGCTTTATTTCTTCTGAACCAAAACCCCCAGTTTGACAAAACAGTTTACAAAACATGATCTTCCCCACAATCCCCAGCTTGAATGTTGAATCCATTGTACTTTACCACACTTTGTTCACCTGAATCTCTTCACGCTCCACCATCTTCTCAGCTCGCTTGTGAACAATCCCTGTGATAATCAAACCTGCATGATAGAGGAAAATTAAAATCACTATTAGCTTTAAGCCATTGCCAAGATAATAATTTCAACCCCTCCATCGCTTCACTTACCTCCCTCCAACTTGCTGAAAAAACAAGGGCTTTTCTACTTTTCCATATTGACCATATAACAGCGAACCAAATTACTTGCCAGTTGCTAGATCCTTACCTTTTTTGAATCCCCCATCTACCAACCCCTCCCTCCAAGAGCCTTTATGTATATACGAAAGAAAAAGAAAAAGATTTTTTTTTAAAAAATACTAATAAAAGAAAATGAATAAGAAAAACTATTCACCGCCACCTCAAAGGCTAAGACACTCCCTCCAAATTGAAGAGTAAAACTCACATTCAAATAATAAAAGGCTCTTTCTTTAACCTTAGAACATCCTAGACACATATTGTTATTTGGTGGAATAACATTTCTACTAATTAGATTCTGAATCTGTATGGATACAAGGTTGAAAGTGTTTTTGAGAGTTTCTCCATTGAAAAAAGTTTTATATTTTCAATAGAAAAACTCTAAAAAACACTTGTGATTTATATTCAAATAAACCCTCTGTTTAGTGAAAATCCAGTTATAAAATATCTTCCCAGCAAAAGATTTAACCTTTAGAAGCACTTTTGGTGACCATGGAAACTTACACTCCACATCCACTTCCAATTGCCTTTGTGTGTTTGGTTTACTGTTTGAATGGACTGACACATTTCAAAGTAACGTTATTTGAGAAGCAACAATTTTTTACTTTTGCTTGAATGGCCGTTTGAGGGGTGTAGAACGGAGAAACAAACATAGCGTTAGCTGTTACAGTGGATCACCTGAATGAGTATAGGTAATATTTTATGTATGACATTTGGGGTTTGGATCCCTTATATAACATTTTTGTCAAGGAAAATCTCAACCCTTAACTAAAAATAGCAGAGAAAGATTAGAATTTTGATGGTGAAGATTTTACTAGAAAAAATCCTAGCGAAATTCTCAATTGAGAGAATTCGTTCTCATGATTGAGTGTATGGTTTAATTTTTTTTAACCCCTGAAAATATTTGGTCAAAATCTACCACTCATCCAATGAAGACCCAACAAATTAAGCCATTTGACATAACTCATAAGCCAATAGGCACCAATCCATATCTCATAACAGTATCACAAAGAAAATGAAACACATTGTATTACAAAAATCAACAATAGAAGGTCATCCACTAATTCATCAAAGGCTGCCTAGAGAATCTCTTACTCAGGATTGAACTATGTAAACCATTTTATGAGGCAGAGTAGTAAATAACCACCATTGTGGCCTTTCACTCTCTTGAATTTGAATATTTGATACAAAATATGTAAGGGTCAGTATGCCAATACTTTCATAATGAGCCATTTTACAAACAAAGAACAGGAAATTCTGACTCAGGAAATAAATTGGATTCGTCCTATAAAAATATGATACTAGAAAAAGAAATTTAATGCTTATGTGATAATTGACAAAACTACTTCAGTAAATGCATGATCTGTGTGAAGTATGGAAACCTGGCCTGCTTATCTACAAAATTGCATAGTCTTAATTTGAATGGAATTTGAATAAAATGTACTTGTCACTAGGCTACAGAGGCTTACAAGTTCAATAGATGAACAAACATGAAAATTAATAAGTTATCAAAATAATTCCTTAATCAACAGCCTTTAATAATATGAGCAACTGAAGGAATATGTAAGAAACACCCCCAACTGTTGCATACTGCAACTTCTCTTTTCCTTCTACTGCTGGGAAGTCGTTGTTCTTTGAACGATTAAAGCCTCCAGCCAACCATCCCAGATTTTTGTAACCTCCATTATACAGTTTTGAAGCTGCTGTCATTGACCTGAATCACTCACCAAAGCCAACAAGTTAACATTTTCCTTGCTGTGATGATTTTAAGTACTGATTTTGTGAATTGGAAAAAGTCATACCTACAATACAAACTAATATAAAGCTCCAAATCGAAGTCATTAATAATTTTATTGATTAAAAAAGGAATGTTAGAGTTTATTAACTATGAAATCAGGTGTGACATTTTTATAAACTTAAATAGATTATTTCTGGAGGAAAGTTAATTAGATCTAGTTTCAAGTTCCTTGATATAAACTGGAATGCTAACTATAAAAATTACCAAACTTTCTCACCAAGAACAGGAATAACTCCATTTCAATTAAGTGCAAACAAGGAAACAAAATTTTAATGTCCATTCAAAGTTCTAAGCAACATAAACAATCATAATTTGCTATAACCAATTAACCATATTTTCTGAAAACAAAAATTTCTTCCATGTACTCACCTTAATCCTTCTCCACACGCCACAAGAAGTTTGGCCTCCTTACCAGGAATGGCATTTTCCACTTGACTAAGGAACTCAGAATTCAAAGTAGTGAGGTACTGGCCAGTCCACAAGCCAATGTACCCAAAATGCACCCACTTCTTAAGCAGAGTTATGGGACTGTTATCCGTGTCCTCCACAAACATTGGCACGTGCAAAGACCCTTCCACACGTGCCTTTTCTCTCTCCCAAGTTGGTCTAACATCAAGGAGAACAAATCCCTCTGAGTTTATGGCTGTGGAAGCATCTTTTGGCAATATTGGCCTCACTGTGCCAGACTCTATGAGCTGCCTTGCACTGCTGGTAGCATTGATCACTTGAAATCTTTTGGTTCTTATTGTGGTTTTCAAAGGGGTCTCTGATTGGATCTTGTGCTTCAGGATTGAAGTTCTGAACACATTGTTCAATTGGGTTGCCATGTTCCTATGTTTCTCTCACTTTTGTTGAGTTTTGACATGTAAGATTGTAAGAATGTGTTGCTATGAATGAGTTGGTTTGACTTGTTTGGGATGATAAAATAAAAATCTGTTAAGGATCAAAACCATTGGTTCTCTGAGCTTTCTTTTTTGTCTTTTGCCACTTACTTTGCATCTGTGTATCTACAAAGAGTCAAAGACAATACAAAGATAAGAAAAGGATAAGATAAGAAAAAAGAAAAGGCTTAGGCATTTTTATTCTATGCTAAATATGCATTATCAGACATTAAATTTTTATTGTCTTCTGACTGTTGTGGTAGGAAAATAAAAAAGTTTCGGAAGAAAAATATCTGAATTGAATGAGTTTATACTTGGCTTTAATAAATTTTGTCCAGAAAATATTGTAAATCTGAAATTAAATTACAAAATATTGGAAATTGGTTACAAATAAATTGAATCCAGACGTATTGATAAGCTTAAATGTTTTTTTTTTTAAATGAGCTTAAATGATTTAAAACAAGAGAAAGTAAAATTATAAACATAACAATTGATTAAAACAATTAATAAATTAGAGGGTGAAAATAGAAGATAATTTTTTAAATTAAAGTATGTATAAGAGATGTAAAATTCATGCATAATTTTTTTTTATTTTCTTCTTCTTTATACAGTAGGCAAAGTGTATCCAAACCCTACCGTATCCATAATAATATCCAAAAATTAATAGGATAAATACCGACGTATTAAATATGAGTCCAGTGTTCACCCACAAATTTTAATGAAAA
Organism: Glycine tomentella; assembly: GCA_007407185.1. NCBI lineage: Eukaryota > Viridiplantae > Streptophyta > Magnoliopsida > Fabales > Fabaceae > Glycine > Glycine tomentella. The sequence goes on along the minus strand of PYAF01002033.1, from coordinate 515,757 downwards.
TGGGTGCCTGTATTATTTTACGATCCTGTCCGCACCTATTTTATATATATAAAATATCTTACATACAAAAATAATTATATATTTTACTAATTATTATAATTAAACCTTATTTTTGGATGGTGCCGTTTCACTAGCAAAGTCTTGTTATTTTAGCAGTTTTTTTGGTAATCTAAATATGTTGTGTAGGTTTGACGCGAGGTGCATCAGATCGTGAGTGCCAAAATAATAGAACTTTTTCTTTTGCGACTTCCCTGTACATGTCATTTTGCATTTAGTAATTTTGCTTATCATGGGTATAGGGAATGGCTTTGGGCTGGAATAACTTGTAAGAATGGCAGCTTGTTTGTGAGAGGTTGTTGTGAAACTTTATAGCTTTTTGTATACTTCTTTTATGATCTCAATTAGGCACACCCGTGCTCAATTAATTGAGGCTTCAATAAAAACTTTTGCTTGTAAAAAAAAAATACAAAATTACTTCATTTAGAAATATAAGAAAAAATTAACTAATTTTATCATATTTAATGATATCATTCTTAAAATATCTTTTAAATTTTAACTATGAAAATTTTAAAAATAATTTTATTTTTACTTAAGATTAATAAAATTAAATGATTTTAATTATCTTTCTTAAATCTTAATCAATGTGAAAATAGTTATATTTATTTATATATAAGTTTAGAGTTATATATAAGTTTAGAGGAAGTAATTTTCTTTTCCTTTACAAGCTCTACACTTTTGTCCTGATTCTCCATAATTGTAAGTTTATTGTCATCAATTGATCATCATAAAATTTTGGTTTTCTAAGAACTAAATTAACTACTTCATAAAATTCAATATATAAAACACAACTATATATAAAAACTTGAATAAAAATGCACTAGTATAATTCATATCAAAGTATAAATGAACCCAATTTAAGGTTGGAAATTTCTAGGGTGGACCTATTAGATAGGTGGTCCACCGGTGGCTAAGTAAGAGAAAACGCTATAATAACCAAAATATTAATAAATAATTAAATACTTAAGATAAACAACTATTTATATTGATTCACCTCTCAATCCTGAAAGTTATATCCAGTTTTCTTCTAACTAAATATTGGTCAGTGTTCCACAATAACAAATATAAGTTCTTTACAAGTTTATGATGATCTCTTTTACCATTGTTAGGTAAAATTCAAAATCTATACCCTATAGATTTTTCAAAAGATCTAGAACCAGAGATCGCCTCTCTGTTCTACCCTCTAGAAACTCATCTAGAAAAAAACTTTAAAGATTACAATTTGTTATATGAACATTCAACACAAATACAACACAAAATATCAAACAAAATAACCAAGCTTAAAGTTCAAGAAAAATATTATCTCATAATCCTCAGTAAATTCAATGAAATGAATGATCTAATCAAACTGAGAATGTATGCAAAAACTCTTTCTTGATGGCTTCTTTAACCAGAAAGCTTGAACAACTCTTCACACCATATGAATGATGACTAACAAATCATGTAAAACTCCATGACACTTAGCATCTTTGATTTTCTCTTCTCCCTTTTTCCTTTGTGTTTTAAAAACCCTAGAAAGTGTTTTTCTCAAGGCTTGTACGAATATTTCACAAAGTACTTGTTATTAAAACTCAGTTCAAGCTGTTCTATTTATAAAAAAAAGACTTAACTAACTATAATCGATTATTTTGTTAAAGTAATCGATTATTTTAACCAAATAATCGATTAAAGTGTTCATCAGAAATCTGGAAATATGTCAAGAACAAAATAATCAATTAAGTCATCTTGTAATCAATTATTGCAGATGACCTGAGTTTTCTTATACACATGTGTAATCGATTAAATTCCCAATTAATCGATTAACACAGACCAAGTTAAAAACACATCAATGCATATTTAATCAATTACGAATATCTGGTAATCGATTAAACCAGATAAAAATGCTTTTGTACAATATGCAGAGACTCCAATAATCGATTATTCCGTGAGGTAATCGATTATCACATATAACGTCCATTTTCGTGTTAAGATTATTTAATTGATTACAAATCAATGGTAATCGATTAAAATGTTCATAAGGCAATATGCAGACTCATACCCATGCATTTAATCGATTATATCATATATATAATCGATTAAAACAGTGAAATACAATTTTTATAAAAAAATCTAATTGCCTTTATGAATTTGTATCTAAATACTTATTACCATATGATTAAACACGATAAAATGTATGTATGAATGCATTAATTAATCAAGGTTAGTGAGGATTATGAAGCTTTAACCACTTGAACCAAGCTTAAGTAAGAAATTACAAATGCCATCAATTGAGTGAGCACGTAAAATATCAAAACTTGCATTCTTCATTTTTCTTGATTTCATATCTTCATCTTCCTCATAGCTAACATTATAGGCGTTAATTTTATTAATATAAAAATTGATAAAAACCTTACTATTATTATAGCGATGAGTTACAAAAATTATTTTCACCCTAATAATTATTTAAATGTTGATGTGATTTCGAGTAAATTGTTCTTTTCCATGAGTTGAGTGTAAATTTTCCTACTTGATTTTTAAAAAAATGTTATTTCCCATGAATTTTATTTACATATAATTTCAAAAAATCATAAAAGGTGGTTATGTAGTTTGTTATTTCTTTTAGACTATGTAAAAAAGAAATAAACAATGATTTACTTAAAACTTGATTATAGTCATTAATTTCATTCATATATAAATTTATAAATAATAATAAGAATAATAATTATTAAATCAATGAGTTACAAAAATTATTTTCACCCTAATAATTATTTAAATGTTAATGTAATTTCATGTAAATTGTTTTTTAAGGGAATTTCAAGTAAATTTTTCTTTCGTGTGGTTTGAATATAAATTGTTTTACTTGATTTTGTAAAAAAATTTCCCATAAATTTTGTTTTGCATATAATTTTAAAAAATCACAACAAGCACTTCTATAATTTACTTATTCTTTTAGATCATGTAAAATAGAAATGAAGAATGATTTACTTAAAAATTTATTGATAGATATTATTATTATTAGTGGTAGATCTCAAATTGGGATCTTAAACTAAGTTTTGGTGGATCCCATAATATTGAAAATTTCTTAATATAGGTGACATTTTTACCTTTATTGATAGATTCCAAAGTGAGATCTTAGATAATTTTAATGGATATCACATAGACCTCACTTTTAAATATTTAAAATTTAATTTAATTAATTAAGTAATTAATTTTAATTAATAAAACATGAAAAAATATATAAATATTAATAAAGTATATAATTAATTTTAACTTTTAATTTCATTTTATTTATTTTTTTACGTCCTACACATAAAAAATTATTTTTTTGAACTCCGTACATATTTTCACGATTTTTGGGAAGGAAAAAAAAGAAGATCCCTATCCAAAATCTCCCACTAAAATCACTCTAAATGTGATTTCAAGTAAATTATTTTTATTTAATTTTTTTTATCCTTTTTGATTGTTTTTATATTCTTTAATTCATTATGCTAAAGTTACTTTTTCTTATCATCCAATATAAAACTTGCCAAAATAAAACTTAATTCTTAATATAATCTATAACCTATAACTAAGCTAACTACCTTCACAAATCATCAGTTAATTTCTATTATCTTCTTTTTTTAAATTTAAAAAACATGAAAAAGAAACCGTTACTGTTTTTCCTAATTAGTCATAACACTAATTAATTACACATATAATCTATAATTATTAATAATAAGAATAACTCCATTTACTATATACAATGAATAATTTTATTTTAAAATTTTAAAATTTTAAATTTTATTCTAAATTATATTGACTTTCACTTTTTATATTATTAATTTTTTATTCTCTTTTTTTATATTAATTATATTTCATTTCGATTTTTTTATTATTTAACAATTAGAAAAACACCCCTAATTAATTATTAAAATAATTTAATTTTCACAAAGACTAAAAAAGAATAGATATTTAAAAAATTCATGACCTTTGTGTAACATCGTTTGCTTTGTGCAACACCAATTTCAAACGGATCTATCCGTCTTCTTCTTCTTCTTCCACCCCTAACCAAACCCTAGAAAAAACACCACAACACAGATCCTCTCTTGCTCTCGATTCCCATGCAAATTCTCCCAAACTAGCGTGTTTCTCTCTCAGCCATGGTTGGAAAAACAATGTGCATGGCGGCGACTTCCCGCGAAAAGCTCGCGAGTCTCGTGAACGCCGCCAAGCTGGCCATCGATATCCCCTCCAAGCTCGAATCGCTGCGCCAACTCCGCCACGAACTTCCCCCCGAAGACCCCGTCCTCCTCACCGAGTTCCTCCCCTCGCTCTTCCTCTTCCACTCCGATCGCTTCGGCCCCGTTCGCAAATTCCTCACCGAGTAAGTACCCCTCTTCCCCCTAATCAGCATTTGCAAAATTGGTTTTCGACCGAAGCAGCTTATGTTTGGATGCTTTTTTGTCCTTTTTTTTATTTTTTATTTATTTTATCTTGAAAGCAAATTTGCTGTCGACTTTCAGTGTGAAGTTTTAAAAGCGATGCAAAAGCTACCTTTTATCACTTATACGAGGTCTAGTATGTTTGGATTGGATTCAGTTTTCCCATAATCAATTCCAATTCCACCTTGAAAGCCAAAGCAACATATAGCTGCTTCCACTTTTTTCAAAATTTTAGCATGATTTTTGTGCCAGGATTGATTCTGGTAGCTATCCTCCCCTTTACTCTTCCTCTTCCGCTCCAACGCTTCGGCCCCGTTTCCAAATTCGTCAATGAGGACACCTTTTCCCCCTTTGGACTCTTCGTTATTCTCAGTGTGTGTTTGGATGAGTGATTGCAAAATTGATTTTGAATAAAATTGATTTGCAGGTGCAGTGATTTATATCTTAAAAGCAAACCTGCTATAAAACTTAGTGTAGATTTTTCAAAGCAATGTCAAAGCTACTTTTTATTATTTATAGTCACAGTGCGCGCAGTACTTTTGTGCTTACGAGCCAAAGTTTTTATACAAGAAAGCCGAAGTATATATCTTATTTGATACAAACTCTTTTTTTTTTTTTTTGCGGATCCATTGTAATAATGAGAAAAATTTCGGCATATCCGCAAAAACCGGTCAATAATATCAAAATCAGATAAATTGGCCCAAACCGGGTTACTAATGGGATGGCCAAATACATTACAAAATTTTGCTTTTGCCAATGATCTAATTAGAGGAATAATTGGAACTATTGTATCAAGCCTTTTCATAACAATTTTTATTAGAAATGAAATTTGCAACATCTGACTTCGTACCACTGAAAGATTGGGCCGAATACTTAAAAAATAGCCCAAAAAGTGAAATAAATGTTGGGATAATTGGTTTATATGGATTGTTCCTGGTCGAGACCAAATATCAAAATGACATTGCCATAAATAGATAAAATAGTATTTTCATTTATTTATCAAAAGAGGAGTATTCTTTGAAAGCAAAATGGGGGTTTGAGGAAAAGTCAATTTTATCTGGCAATGACCAAACATCTATTTTTTGTAATCAATTCTCGTTATTTCCGCCATGAAACCAAACTCACTTTCAAACTTTGGATATATTGAATTGGTGCATGGAATTGAAATTTGAGGTGGACCTCTTTTTATTTTTATTTTATTTTTTTGGTTTCAGGATGCTTGGGGAGATTGGATTGAAGAACACAGAGTTCTTGTCCGACATTGTGCCTGTGCTGATTGATTTATTGGATGACGACACGCCGGCGGTTGTTCGCCAAGCTCTACTGTGCGGAATTGACTTGTTTCGCGCCACACTTGAGAAAATTGCGGTTCAGGTGAGTGTTTTGTTTTGAATGGTGAGTGCGTTGCTGTTTTGTGACAAAATTGGTGATGAGTGTAATTGTGGTGGTAAAAGTTATTCTTGGTTTTGACTTTTGACTGTACCAAGTATACTTGACTTCTTGTGATTTTTGGTGTGTCAGTGTTATGTTGGTTTGTTCTGAAATTTGTGCAACTGAATGGCAATTTGAGAACTTAGTTTTATTTAGATTTTCCGCTCGTGGGGATAGATGTCAGTTAGATTTCATAGATAGTTAATGTTCTATAGAGCATCATGGTTTTAAAACATGGTTTGCGACTGCGATATTGGCGAGAACTTCTAAGTTTTTTGGGCTTGCTGTAATCAGATTGTAACCACAATTGTGGCCCCATTTTCCCGCAATGTTAAGGATTGCGATGAAACCATAACTGTAATTTAAAACCTGTTTGTAAAGTGGGGGAAACATTGGTTAGTGAATTTGATTTATTTTGAATCAAGAAACAGGAAAAGTGAGGGAAGGAGTCGTGTTTATACCAACATAATTTTTCTTGGGTTTATGATATGTTGACAGGGACTGCCAACTGTCCAAATCTGGTTCTAAGCTTCAAACTTTTGGAAAGCCTTTAACTTCTATCAACCTGTGTTTTTTGCCCCTTCTTTGTACAGCATTATAATTAGAAATCTAGAACATCTTATAGAAAGTGATAAAGCAAGTATTCTATTCACAATTTCATATCTAAAAAAACTCAGGAGATGAATATGAAAATGCAGGCAAACATTTGGTAGCTGTACTAACTTTTTAAAACTTTAAATATCTTATAGCAGTTATCTCTCATCTTATTACCTCATGTCTCATCTTTTTATTTATACTTGGTACACATTTTATGATACCAACATTCCCATTTTGATTTTATTTTTAGGGTCTATATTCTAGTGATTTAGACGGCGCACTTGAATCTGCTTGGGCATGGATGCTTAAATTCAAAGACAAAGTATACTCAATAGCTTTTGAAGTAAGTAATTGCTCTCATTGAAAGTATAAAGTTACCTGTTTTGGTTTATTGTTTGATGGTTGTACTTGGTAACATGTTTGAAAGCATGGAAGTGGTGGTGCAAAGCTGCTGGCACTGAAGTTTGTTGAGGCAGTTATTCGTCTTTACACGCATGATCCCAATGGTTCCTCAGAACCCACTTCTCATCAAGGTATTACATTGAGGTTGGTTGGGTAAATAGATGATTTTGCCAATCTGTTGTTATCATAATCCTTAAATCACTTGCTTTTATGGCTTCTCATTCTTTATATAGGAAGGCCTGTGGAATTTAATATATCATGGCTCGGACGGGGTCATCCTGTACTTAACATTGGAGATTTGTCAATTGAAGCCAGCCATCGTTTGGGTCTCTTGCTTGATCAACTTAGATTTCCAACTGTGAAGTCCCTTAGTAACTCAGTAATCATTGTGCTGATTAAAAGGTATTTGATCTTTTATTTTACACCCTTTGATTTTCTGTCCAATGTGACTGCTTTAAAAATCACGACTTCATATTTGATTCTTGATGACACATGCATAATGATGATAAGATGGCCAGTATTTGCTTGCATACTCTCACACATACAAGATTTTATTTGTTCAAACTTCCCGATGACACTTCCGTGATGATTAGATGACACTTCCCGATGACACCTGCACATATGTGCACATGTACAAAGAAAGAGAGTGAGGACATCTTTCAATCCAAGATAATCAACTTATTTAACTGGGTTTTATTTGGAAGAAAATTGATGCTCATTTTGAAAATCTGAGGATTGTTCTAAGACTGTTAATCAATTATTTTTTATTACCTGCAATTACTACTAACTGTTAATGCCGTTTGTAAAAGTCCATTATTCTGACTGTTACTTTCTTACAATTGACTTCTGTTACTTTCTTAAAATTGACTTCCTTATTGGAATATTTCCAGTCTTTCAGCCATTGCAATTGACAGGCCTGCATTCTATGGCCGCATCTTGCCAGTTTTGCTCAGTTTGGAACCTTCCAGCTCTGTTGTTAATGGGGTCTGTGTATCAGCTACACATTTTGCTTTGAAAAATGCCTTTCTTGCTTGCTTGAAATGTACACATCCAAGTGCTGCTCCGGTAATTCTATTAGACTAAAATGTGCTTGACATCTTGATTGTTTACTTTATGATCGATATAGTTGTTGTGTGTTTGGTTTAGCTGAGAACAACAAGATTCATGTTTGGTGTATCAATGAATGTTATGTTGACTGGTTTGGTGTAGCTTATTTTAGAGAAACAATTGCTTATTTTTACTAGCTTCATGAGAGAGTTGAAAATGTCAAACATAGCTTTGAATATTATGACATTCAGCATTGTTAAATTGGGCATAGCAGCGCTGTCTCGCTATTGCACATGGGTTTCAGTGGAAACATGATCCTGACATCATTATGTTGCGGAGTCCATGATAAGATAAAGGCAATCATGGCTGCCTTATGCATTGCAGGTTTGTGTCACATCGTGGGTGTTGTGTTGCTAGTCAGGCACAGCACAGCGGTAAAAAATTTACCGATGTGTTGTAGACATCGAATTTGGTGAGTGGGTTGGGGACAGAAGGTTGTGTTTAGGGTTCAGCATTCAAAAAGAAAAGAAAAACCAGGTCATGTGTGGGTTCAGGTACAGGCCTTGTGGGGGGTTGTGTTCAAAATTTACATGAGTTTCTTAAAAACTCACGGGAGATGGTTTAGTTGTGTCATGTGAGACTTTAAAACTCCTCCTTATATTACTTTTTTTACTTTGTTTAGTCTGAATAGTCAATTCAATTGGGCTGCAGTTTTCAATTAAAAAGCCCAACAAATAGCCTTTTATTTTCCCTTACGAGTTGCCTTCAAAACTTGGATGGCTTTTTGTGAGTTTTAAAAACTCATCCTCTGTTTATTATTTTTTATTTTGTTTTCTGAATAGTTAATTGGGCTGCAATTTTAAACCATAAAGCCAAACAGATAGCCTTCTATTTTCCCATGCTACACTCTTTTCATTCTTCATGTTTCCAATTCATTGCCTATCAAGAAGATTGACAGTCACTTAACACTCAAAACTTCTCTGTTCTCCATCAACTTGGTGTGTTCTTCCTCTGTTCTCCTTCTCCATCACGTTTCCAATTTTTATATATAATTGTTATATATATTATATTATATTTCAACCACTGTGTGGCTTCCGCTATATGCCTGTGACTCTATCCACTATATGATATAGCGGATTTTCAGCTTTTTCCAATTTTCCGTGATCTGCTATTGACAACACTGATGACATTTTCCTTGAATGAATTTATAAGTAATCAAGTGCATACTCACAAGAGGTTTTGTCTGATATGGTGTTATAGAAAACTAATTATTTTTTGTTTTGGTAGTGGAGAGATCGTTTGGCAGGGGCCTTAAAGGAATTGCAGTCAGAAGGAAAGGCAGATCGGGTGTTCCACCTAATCTCTGCTAGCAATGGAACCATAGAGAGAGAGAAAGATGTTCAACCTGTTATCAAGGTAACCACCCTCTCTTCCTGGGATGGTTATTTATTTAATTTAATTATTTTTATTTGTTCTGTTTCTTACATACATATTTGCAGTCTTTAAGCTGGATGAAATATTAGCTGTATGCTTACCAATGCAATCAATGGCGGATGGCGGAATATGGTGGAAGGCCAAAATTCCGCCATATAGACATGCAATTGCAGCCTATGGTGCTGCCATAGTGGGCCTCCCTTCACAAATTGCCTATGGCGGTTGGCAAAAAATCTGCCACACCATTCCACTATAGCGGCCATGGCGCCGTTGTTTAACAACACTGATGCCTATATATATAGACAATTGAATTGATAGTTCTATTATTATTATTATTATTTACAGAAGAGATGGATGGTACTCAGTTTCAAAATTTCTGTTGTTTTTTGAGAATGGGTTTTGTTCCATTATTTTTTGTTTTATGTTGCTTTAGAAAATTAAGATTACAATAATTATTTATATCAAACTTTATTATTGTCTCCTGGTATCTCCAATAAAATGGAATGAAAAGAAAAGCATTGATGGAGTGTAATCTTCATATATAATGAAACTGTCCAGTTGCAGGAAGAGGTATTGCTCTTCATTTTTTGCTTACTGTGTTCTTTTATTTATTTATTTCTCAGGAAGAGGAACCTGCAACAAATTCTGGCGATTCAGTGCAGAATAATTTGGCAAGAAAACGATCAGGATCACAAATTGGAGGTGATTTATCTGAAGATGAAGAAACTCCTGGAAAACGTGTCAGGACAACAATTGTTGCTTTGGAAGAACCTAAGGAGTTAGATGTATGTACCACTGCCTACTCTCAGGATGAGGCTCCTTCAACTGTACCAACATCTTCAAAAGGAGTTGTGGATAATGGGCCTGTACGGCAACTTGTTGCCACATTTGGTGCTTTGATTGCTCAAGGTGAAAAAGCTGTTGGACATTTGGAAATTCTCATCTCAAGTATTTCTGCTGACTTGCTAGCTGAGGTGGTGATGGCAAATATGCAAAACCTACCTCCGTATAACCCTAATGCTGAAGGAAATAATGAACAGCTGCAAGAAATTAGTATGATTGGTTCTGATGACAAGGCTAAATATCCACCATCATTTGTCGCTGCTGTTATGTCACTTTCTAGTACTTTTCCGCCAATAGCTTCCCTTCTTGATTCACATCAATCAGTATCCAATGAGGTAGTGGTATAATTATTAATTTATTTTTATGGTATTTTTGGTTTTTTGGCCTTCCCTTTTTATTTTTCAATTTACTGCCTATCCCTTTCATTTGTAATGGTTTAATCGGTCTATTTTTATATATCATATTTCTTAGAATCATCTTTTGAGCAACACTTTGATGTACACAAATATTGCAGAAGTCACAAGTGGAGGAAGAAATTGCTGCAACTGCTGCAAATAGTGATCCTGTGCATTCTGGCATGAATATTGAGTCTGAAAATATACCATCACCTCCTGATTTTCCATCTTCTGATGCCAGTATACCTGGAGTAGAGAATGGCTGCACAACTGTGCCTCCTGATCCTGACATTCATGATGTTGGAAACTCAGAGAGTGGAATCCCTGGCCTGGATTCTTTTGGTCGTAGTGATGCTGTGTCACAAACTTTTGCTCCTTCCTTATTGGTTTCCACTGAAATATGCCTAGAAGATGGCAGTCAAGAGCAAGATACAAGTTTGGATCAGAGGTCACCTTTGAACTTAGCTCCATCAATATCAACAGATAGATCTGAGGAGCTGAGCCCAAAAGCGGCTGTTAGAGATGTCAATAGCTTGATGTCCTCAACAGCTACTTCAGTTGTGCCTCCCCGATTAGTCTTGCCAAAGATGATTGCTCCTGTTGTTGACCTTGAAGATGAACACAAGGATCATTTGCAAAAGTCATGTTTTATGCGTATTATTGATGCATATAAGCAAATAGCTGTAGCTGGAGGCTCCAACATTCGTTTTTCGATACTTGCTTATTTAGGAGTTGAGGTGAAAATTCCAGCTTCTCGAAACTTCCCAGTTTTATATTTCAGTTGTATAATAACAAATATTTATGTGATCTGTATAGGAACCTGTATATTTTAAACCTTTTTTCAGTCATTAGAAGCATGGAAGATCCAACTCAATTTATTCTCTTTAGTATTCTGTAACTGTTGTTTCCTGTTGATAAAATTTACGATGGCTTTAATTTCTGAAGCTCCCCTCTGTTGCAGGTAAATTTAGGGGAAGCTACAATGACCTCGTGGATTTTTTGATATGACATTGACCGGTCTTTTAGTTTCAGAAATTTCACTAACCTGTCCCACTTTACATTTGTATCAGATGCATAACTCTTTAATTTTTTTCACACACACATACCCCCTTTTTATAGCCTTCTTAAGCTAGATAGGGTGGTGGGTGAATTTTGAGCAAACTTCTCTGGAGATCATTGTAATTTAGGCTTCTTGGTTACAATAGTCTTCATATTTTTTTTTTACTACAACAGTAGCTTAGAGCCATGAGAAATTGAGAACATGTGATCTTGAGACCCCTTTCTCTAATTTATGTTTTTATAATACAAATGGGATTGATCATGATTTATGATTGCCTTAAGCTTTCACTGTTATAGACTACCATGATTCTTTGATTTAAATATTAAATATTTTCATATTAACTGCTTTACAGTTCTTAATTTCAAGCATATTGAATAGGTTCTAGATATTCATTCATCACTAGTCTAATGCATAGTTATTGTTCTTTGTTCATATTTGATTTTTTCTTTTTGCTTACAGTCAATTACTATTTTTTTCTCTCTCTATTCTTAAATGCTTTCAAATGGTGTAATTTAGACATCCCTAAGATCCCAAAATCAATGCTAGCTTTATTTAATAGTATATGTATGTCTGTGCGTGCGCCCATGTGTATTTGCTTACGGACACTTTATAATTGAGTTTGTGCACTCTTTTTTATTGTTCATGCAGTTTCCCTTGGAATTAGACCCATGGAAACTATTACAGAAGCATATTTTGATTGATTACACTAGTCATGAGGTGAGCTCTTGTCTCAAGTGTTACTGTTTCTGTGCCAATTTCTTTAACTATTAGCTTTGATGTGAGTAAAACAGTGAAGGACATTATTTCCAGGTCCTTGCCCCATAATTAAAAGAAATAAAGAGTAATGCATGTTATCTTGTTTTTTCATATTTGTTTATGTTTCATTTTCATCAATTTAATGTTAAAAAGATAGACCATCCTAATTTGCCTATAAATTTTTGTTTTTCCTTTCTGAGAAAGAGGATTTATATGTTTATAAAATCAATTAAGAACTGGTTTTGAACACGTAGGTTTTTCCTTGGGTCAATAGTATTTTGCAAATCTGAAGGTGGGGAGCTGGCCTTTTTATAGTCATTAGAGATACATTATCAAGATGGTTTCAATTTGTCATATACATGCTTTGTTGTATTAGATTTAGAGTTGATATGTATTGTTCTGTAAGTGTAATGGACACTGTTGTTTATAGAGCTAAATCAAGTATGGTTTAAATAAATCAGATAAGCTAGTGGATATTATGTGCAAGGTGCATTGATTTATAAATGCTGACAATGTTTACTTAACATCTCAGGGACATGAGTTGACATTGCGTGTCCTCTACAGATTATTTGGTGAGGCTGAAGAGGAGCCTGACTTCTTTTCTTCCACAACTGCAGCTTCAGTATATGAAAAATTCCTACTTACAGTGGTCTGTTCCTCTTTATTCTTGATTTTGTCCATTTGCAAGGCATGAGTTGAGCTTCTGGTTTACTTCAATTGCAGGCAGAAGCACTTAGAGATTCCTTTCCACCTTCAGATAAATCATTAAGTAAATTGCTTGGTGAATCTCCTTATTTACCAAAATCAGTTCTGAAAATTTTAGAAAACATGTGTTCTCCTGGAAATGTGGATAAAGGTGAAAAGGAGTTGCACTCACTTAATGCGGATAGAGTTACTCAAGGTCTAAGTACTGTATGGAGTTTGATTCTTCTAAGGCCTCCCATTCGAGATTCTTGCTTACAAATTGCTCTACAGGTTTTTTTCTCCTATTTTTATTATACAAACTTTGATGTTTGTTTAGTTTGTTTGTTTAGTTGTGGTTGTTGGTCATAATTCCTCATTGGTTTTCTTTCTTCATATGTATAAATTGAACTTTAAGTGGGTGGCTTAATGATATTGTCCCTCGCTTTTCTTCTTGAATTGTAGAAACTGAATTTTCAAACCTTGCGTCCTCTTGTAATTGTAATTTTTTTGGCTTACATCTTATCTTTTCCTTAATTTTAACTTTTTTTCCTTTTCCAATTAAAGAGTGCAGTGCATCACCTGGAAGAAGTGCGTATGAAGGCTATACGTCTGGTACATTAAGCATTTAAATTTCTGTTGAAACATTTGTATGACTGCATAACAGAATGTTTGACAACTTGAGCTCTTATTGCAGGTGGCAAATAAGCTTTATCCTCTGTCATCCATTTCTAAGCAAATAGAAGATTTTTCAAAGGAAATGCTTTTCTCAGTGATGAGTGGCGATGCAACTGAAGCTACTGATGTTGAAGGTTCCTTTGCTGATTCACAAAAGGTATTCACATATTCATGGATTTACTTTTTTTTTTTTTCAATTAGAGTCCTCTGGATGGTAAGTTTGGGTCATTTTTTGTTGTTGAACTTGATATGATAGATTTTTTTTTTCTTTTCTTTTCTTTTTCACCCTTTTCATTTTCAGGGACCTGATGTTGAAAAGGTTCCAAACGAACAATCATCATTGAGTGGCAGCACTAAAGATGTCCCCTCAGATAATCGTCAATCATGCACATCTGAGAGTGTCTCACCAGATTCAGTTTCTGAGGCTCAGAGGTGCATGTCATTGTATTTTGCTTTGTGTACAAAGGTATTGCTTTATTTCCTAGTTTTCCCAGTATACATGCTTTTTTGTTGTGCAACACATGTTCTGTTATTTGATTAAAAATAATACATATTGATGCTTTATGATGACAGAAACATTCTCTCTTTCGCCAAATATTTGTCATCTATAGAAGCACATCAAAGGCAGTGAAACAGGTTTCAGTTTTTGGAATATGGCATCTAGTGAATATTGTCAACTATTTGTTGTTCTGTCACTGGGTTATATCATTAATTGTATGCTGCAGGCAGTACATCGCCAAATTCCAATACTAGTACGTACTATGGGCTCATCTTCAGATCTACTTGAAATTATTTCAGATCCCCCAAATGGAAGCGAGAATCTTCTAATGCAGGTTTACTGTCTTACCTTATATAATTTGTAATGAGTATTGGAATTTTGAATATATTGAATATTGTTAATTTTACATCGACCATGTCAGGTATTGCAAACACTTACAGATGGTACGGTCCCTTCTAAGGATTTAATATGTACCGTGAAAAGGTTGCATGATTCAAAACTCAAGGTATTTTAAAGTGTTGACCTTATCAGTTTCACAGTGAAACTTAGGATTATGGTTAATAACTGGTTGATTCTATACAGGATGCAGAGGTTCTTATTCCGATATTACCATTCCTATCGAATGATGAGGTTCTCCCTATTTTTCATTCAATTGGATGTCATTTTGTTGCTTTTTTTTTTTTTTCCAATTAAAATTATGATTTATTTATATAAAGAAAAAAATCGAATTCATTGATGGATTTGATGCAAGACCTTTTTATCTTTAGGAATATCTTTTTGTCTTTTGGTTTCTAATTATCTTGAATGGTATTGCTTTTCATTTGGTGGACATATTTTATCAATTCTTTTTGACAGGTAATGCCCATTTTTCCTCACATTGTGAATCTTCCTTTGGAGAAGTTCCAAGCAGCACTTGGGCGCATATTACAGGTATCATTTATTCCTTTACAGTCATTAGTCAGAGTTGTTGATTTAAGGAGACATGTGTCCCTTTAAGCTTAAGTGGAACTAGAACCCAATACATGGAATTTAGCTTTGGAGGTATTATAATTTGGGATGGGCCTAACTCAACCTTAAAAAATTGGCTTTTAAGGTGAAGGTTGTCCCCCCACTTATATATAGTATTTTGGCCATATCACTAGCCGATGTGGGATCTCCAACACACTCCCTCACGCCAAGGACTAGACATCTTGAATGTGAAGTTTGCAGAACTAAACATTTTCAGGTGGTTCGATACCGGTCTGATATGTCCAACAACCACAGTAGTGGATAGTGGCACGGAGTGGCTGCCCCTCAAAAATGCCATAGCAGGATAGTGGTAGCAGGATAACCGCTATTTTGGTCCCTACCAAAGTAGTGTTTGGGACACAATAATGATTATAGTTCTACAATGTACTGTTATTAGTATTAAATTCTCATAAAAATCCAATGAACAATACCTCATTTGTTAGGATTGGCCCTACACTCTTGAAATTTAGCATTTGTATTGTCTTGAAATTTAGCACTTGTATTGAAGTTTTAACTTCCATAATCAGCAAAGTTTGTGGGATGTACACTCCACCGTATTTTAATAAATAATTAGTTCTGGACTGTTTAGTACATTTTTGCAATTGAATTAATTGCAGAGTTCTTTTACAGGGATCATCACAATCTGGTCCAGTGCTTACTCCGGCTGAAGTTTTAATTGCAATTCATGGAATTGATCCTGAAAAGGACAGAATTCCCTCGAAAAAGGTAGGTATCTGATGATGATTGGTTTTATGCATTGGGTTTATTAAATGAAGACACATTTTTGCACAACTGAGGTTATTTATATGCAGGTCACAGACGCATGCAATGCTTGCTTTGAGCAGCGGCAAACTTTTACTCAAGAAGTTCTTGCCAGAGTTTTGAATCAGTTGGTGTGTTATGTGGAAATTGTTTTATTTATATATTTGGAATGCGTATTCAACTTATTTGAACTCACAAGGAAAATGATCTTCCCTGCAGGTTGAGCAGATTCCTCCTCCTTTACTGTTCATGCGTACCGTATTACAAGCAATTGGTGCTTTTCCAACACTGGTAAGAAGCTTACTTATCATAGGCAATGTAATAATGCTAAGCAAGTAAGCAACACGTTTGGTTGTTATTGTGGACCAGGATTTGGGAATCCAACTGGTAGTTGATCGGTTACAACTTACAAATATAGCTCTAATTTTGAAGCCCCACATGTATATTCATCAAAGCTTTGCCATTTATATTTTCCCTATTGCCCCATTAATATGCTACCTTTGATTTAATTCCTTATTTTCCAACTGACAAGATTCTACCATCATTCCTTATTATCTGTTTCGGTTGTTTGGTTTGAATCTGATATTTTTGTACAAATTACTGACTTATATAAATTGCTATAGGTGGATTTTATAATGGGGATTCTTTCTCGCCTTGTGATGAAGCAGGTGAATATGTTATTGTTATCTGTTTTTGTAATTTATTCAATTGTTCAGTGTACTTATACATCAAATGAACTGATGTAGATATGGAAATACCCAAAGTTATGGGTGGGATTCTTGAAGTGTGTGCAGTTGACAAAACCTCAGTCATTTGGCATTTTGCTTCAGGTAGGTATTATCTCTCTTTACTCCTTTTATCAGGAACTTATTAGTTTTTTTTTTTTTTTTTTTTTTTTTTTTTTTTTTTTTTTTTTTTTTTTTTTTTTTTTTTTTTTTTTTTTTTTTTTTTTTTTTTTTTAACTTATGGCACAGTTGTAATCTCTATTCTGCATTATCTAACATCCAAATTATTTTTCACTGTCTCAGTTCATCATTGCACCCTTACATACCATATCTATTTTATACGATGAATGTATAACTTAGACAAGGACGAAATATTGTTTGTTAGTATCATATAGGAAGATTCATCAAGTGGCTAACATGAAATATGCACCCTTATATACCATATCTATTTTATACGATGAACGTATAACTTAGACAAGGATGAAAATATAATTTATCAGTATCCTATAGGAAGATTCATCAAGTGGCTGACATGAAATATGTGGAACAGTAGCAACAGAGAAACGTTCCTGTTGACTTCTAGGGTTAACTGTAAAACAACATAAATATAGTGTTTATCTTTTTTGGGTATAACAGTGGTAATGAGAGTTTAACTTATAATAACCTCATTCAAATTCCCTGGGCTGCTCACCACTAGCCCAATCCTAATAGCTTTCATAAGTATATTGTTTAAGAATATAATGCTGCTTCCATTGTAATCAGTATTCTGTTCCAAGCCATAAGCACGAACATGGACACAACATAATGGAGTGACATCATACTATGTTGCTGTTACTTTCAAATTTTACTTTGTTCTATTAATTCGTTAGATTTTCTTACATTTCCTCGTGACTATTGAGGGAGCTCTATGCATGCTAGATTAATGATACAATATGGAAATATGACTACAGTAGCTTGAGAAGAGTTAATAAAATGAAAAAGGCAGTTGCTTTCAATTTGTTTTTTAAATAATTGCTCGCATTTAATTATCACATTAAGTGAACTCAAAAGGAATAAAGAAAAAATTGCTTATTAATTATATACCCTTTTATTATTTTTCTTGGGGTACCAATATACCTTATTCTTTTTGGCATTTCTTGTTTTTGGATGGTATTTCTGAGAGCTTTTTAGATTTTAAAATGTCTG
Source organism: Glycine tomentella (assembly GCA_007407185.1). Taxonomy (NCBI): domain Eukaryota; kingdom Viridiplantae; phylum Streptophyta; class Magnoliopsida; order Fabales; family Fabaceae; genus Glycine; species Glycine tomentella. The sequence goes on along the minus strand of PYAF01002033.1, from coordinate 497,797 downwards.
TTCTAAATTTCTAATGCGTTTTCTGGTGGTGTATTCTTGCAAGCAGCTGCCTCCAGCACAATTGGAAAATGCATTAAATAGAATTGCAGCCTTGAAGGCACCATTGATTGCGCATGCAAGCCAGCCAGATATACAATCTAAACTTCCGAGGT
>PYAF01002033.1:485109-497545 GCA_007407185.1 Glycine tomentella | reverse complement strand
GTTTTTGGATGGTATTTCTGAGAGCTTTTTAGATTTTAAAATGTCTGTTCTAAATTTCTAATGCGTTTTCTGGTGGTGTATTCTTGCAAGCAGCTGCCTCCAGCACAATTGGAAAATGCATTAAATAGAATTGCAGCCTTGAAGGCACCATTGATTGCGCATGCAAGCCAGCCAGATATACAATCTAAACTTCCGAGGTTCAAGAATTCACTTGGCACAACAATGCTGTGAATTTACCCTTTTTTCCCCCTTCTACTCTATTTCTTTGAGGGTGAATTTGTTTTATTATTATTATTTGGTTTGGGTGGGGGTAGCTACCATGTTTATTATGTTTGCCAACAATATTGATTCTGAGTTTTTGAATGTGTTTAGGGCTATGCTGGCTGTTCTGGGACTTGCTTCCGATTCTCAGGTTTCAAGTCAAGCACAAACTTCTCAGACACAAACTAGTCAGACACAGACTACTCAAACACAAACTAGTCAAACACAGACTACTCAGACACAAACTAGTCAGACACAAACTAGTCAGACACAGACTGGTGAGACAAGCAACTCAGACAAGGACACAGCGACAGAAAAATCTAAAGAATCATCTACAGTGAGCTAAACTGTAAACAACCATGTAGTGGTGTAATTTACGAATCAACTGTCAGTCTCAGGTTGAATTAGCCTAGACCTAATCGAGACTAACTGTGGTGAGCTCTCTCCAGACAAAGGAATGAAGAGCCAATATTACTGAATTTAACATACTCAGATAGCTAAATAGTTGGGCTATGTTCTCAGGTATTTTGACCCCTTCTTTGTAACTTTGCATTATCAACAGCCTTGCGTGTAAATGTATAGGTGGAATAATGTATATTGGAATGAAATGTGTTCCTATTTTGTCCCCAAATTTTGTTTTTCTGCTAGAACTTACTGTGTTCCTATTAAAATATGTATATATACATGTTTATTCCCCCCAGTGGATACCTTTCTTGCGTTAGTTTTGACTCTTAAGCATCTTGTATCTCTGGTTAAGACAAGGATCAGTTCAGAGGAGTAATTTCCCCCATATTTTATGTACCATTAGGTTTGCTTTTGAAACTGCGTAAGTTACTACAATCTCTTTGTTTAATTTATTTGCTATGATTTCATATTTAAATAAGAAAATACGTTGTCAGTTTTGCCATTATGTAGTGGTACGAAATAATATTTGCCCAAAATGTGTTAATTTTATAAGCAACATTTTGAAAAATGTATGTTTTTATCCAATTTGTTTATTTTTGTGTTTTTTTTTGACAATTCATGATAGTTTGGTAAATACAAGGGATATAATGATAATCTTTGAGCCTAGCATAATTTGTTGCTCCCCTTGCAAGCAAGTGTGCAACATAGTTAGCTTGTTGTCTCTTTACAAATTTCACCCTATAGTTGGATTTTGCAAAAAAATCTTCCTACACTCAAATGACATTACTTTGCTATCAGATTCCACAATAACATGAGTAAGGCTTAGCTCAGTCAACCAAGTGAGAGCTTTAAGCACTCCCATCACTTCTCCCTCAATGATATTCCTGCAGGGGGTCTCCCACTCAGTTTGAGCTATAGCAAAATCCCCCGAATCATCTTTGCAGCAGCTTCCCCAAGCAGTCAAAATAGCCTCTAGAGAAAGAAGCATCAACATTCAACATTACACTTGAAAAAATTAGGGGGAGGGGCTGTCCAGCGAGTGTTTTAGTTTGATGGAGTAAAACCATACCTGCGATCCTCCATAGCATTAGCTTTTTTCCTATAATGCAGAAACTGAATCGCCCGGGTAGCTGGCTGCTTAGCATACATAGAATTGTCCTATAATAGATCATTTCTGGACCTCCAAAGGCTCCATACCCCTGCAGCAAATAACTCTTTCTTAGGCTGTTGAAGAGAGGCAATAAGCTCAAAGATAGCTTCTTTTGTTGACTGGCAGCTGTTCAAAACAGGAAAAACAACACTCCATAAACCCAATTCTTGTCAGCACACCTGACTTTTCTCGCACCCGAATAAAAGATGCCACAAATTTTCCAGACCAGAATTACAAAGAATACTTACTGAGGGACAGTCAACACGTTTTTCTAAGCCGGTCATGTGTAGGAACAATGTCCAATGCAAGCTCGCCACAACAAAAGCTTCAAACGAGGAGGCACTTTGAGCTGCCGAATGAGTTTCCAATTGCCCGGTACATGAGCATTGGTTGAATTAACAATACTATTCATAAATAGTTTATAAGCACTCCTAACAGAGCAATTACCATTAGACTCATGGCCCCAAATTCTGATATCTGAATGAACACAATTATAGATAGGGGCTCTCAGCACATCATTGGCTTCATTTTCATCATACAACATCTGGACAGGATTCTCATTTCATGATCTTTCCCCCTCAAGCATCAGATTACTAACCAGCAGGTGTTCACTTCCCGAAATGGGAGTAGAAAGGGTACGAAAACCAAAATCTGATTACAGCCGCGGTTGGTGCCAAACTAAAATGTGGGAGCCATCACTAATTCTCCACCTATGGCCTTAAACAAAACCCGAGAACTGTAGATACTACACGATGACTAGGATGGGTTGTACCAACCTTCGCATCCAAAAAGTACCGTCTTGGATAATATTTGGCTCTGAAAATCTTAGCAATCATAGTATCTCAGGTAGAGATTAATTCCCAACCTTGCTTCCATAGAAGAGTGAGATTAAAGTCATATAAGTTTCCAAAGACAACCAATTAACACCTTTATGATCACTACATCTTGAGTCCCACCAAAAGGAATTCATCATCTTTTAGAGCTCGTCACAAAGCGAATGAGGGAAAAGTTATATACCGAAGCAGAAGTGGGTACAACTTGCACCACTGCCTTTGGAAGAACCTCTCTACCTACTAAAGACATGGCACTACCCCTCCACGAGTATGATATATTTAAACGCTGATCTTTTATGCCTTCCAATCAAGAATGGCAGCCCCAAGTATCTTGCATTCAACTAACCCTCGCGAACTCTAATGTGGGACAGAATATCCTGGCTAGTTGATTGGTCCACATTCCTACTAAAGTACGCCTCAGATTTTTTAAGATTTAAGGTCTGACCAGAGGTAGTCTCGTACATGTTAAGAATGAACTGTAAGAAAAGCTAAATAATCTAATTAAGCTTATATACATCAGAAGCTATTAGATTAAATGCGGGAAAAATTCAGATCATAAATACCTCCCGCCATTGTTATTCTTGTTTGTTCCGAAGATGAAATTACTATTGTCCGTGAGTCAAACAATCTTTAAATAGTTTGAGTCTTCAAACTATTCTAACTTTTGGCTTAAGGATCTTTTATGTTTTTACCATCACTCATTGATGGTGTATTGAGATTTTTCAGATAGCAAGCATAGGGACCTTGGCCATGGTGCATATCTTTTTTTTACAACCTCTTCCCATTAAAGAGGTTGTTTTTTGATATGCATAAAATGTGGGCATAGTTGATGAAAATAAGGGATAAGATCAAAAACAACTTATTCCTAAGAAGATAGGGTGAGTGGACCACCTTATTTGTTTTTGATTTAGTCAAGCAACAAAAAAGAAACCAACATTCTCCCACTTGGTCCACATATCTCATCATATACTTTAGTGAGAAATAAAATACATGAATCATGACGATAATTCCTCTAATATATATGAGTATTATCCTCCATGTATTACATTGCATTATATTTCTCAAGCCCATACAACTTAATGAATAAACTCAATGTTTATTTTAGGTTCAAACTTAATTGATGTTTCTCAGAATAAATACCTGTAGATGCGCATAAACTAAATGAAAAACATCACATTAGAGTTTCTTAATATCATTGTTACAATGAAAATCACATATGGGAACCAAGTCCCATCCTTTCCACATGATCCTTAAATTTAAATGGTGACATGCCCTTGGTTAAATGATCGATAATCATTAATTCAGTGCTAATGTGTTCAATAACCGCTGTATTATCTTTAGCACGTTCTCTTATGGCTAGATACTTATTGTTGATGTGCTTGCTTCGACTACAACTTTTGTTATTCTTAGCCATAAAAACAGCAACTGAATTATCATAGTATATCTTTAATGGCCTAGAAATGGAATCCATAACTCTAAGTCCAAAAATGAAACTCCTCATCCATACACCATGTGAGATAACCTCAAGACAAGAGACGAACTCAGTTTCCATAGTGGAAGTAGCAGTCAATGTCTGCCTGACACTTCTCTAAGACACAACTCCACTGGCTAGCATAAAAATATATCCCGAAGTCGATTTTCTTGAATCAACGCAGCCAACGTAGTCTGAATATGAGTAACCAATCACTTTCAAGTTGTCAGTTCGTTTGTACATAAGCATGTAGTCCTTAGTTTCCTAAAGGTATCTCATCACTTTTTTTGCAACTTTCCAGTGGTCTAAACCGCAAAAGCAATATCAGGTCTTGTGTAGACCTGGACATATGTAAGGCTTCCAACAACTGAAACATAAGAAATGTTCTTCATTTGTTCCTGCTCAAGATCATTTTTCGGGCACTGACTTAAATCAAACATGTCACCTTTCACAATGAGAGCTACACTTGGTGAACAATAACTCATTCTAAATATTTCCAAAACTTTGTTAATATATGTCTCTTGAGACAAATCAAGAACACATCTTACTCTGTCTCTATGTATCTTGATACCAATAATGTAAGAGGCATCACCTATATCCTTCATATCAAAGTTCTTAGAGATAAATTGTTTAACCTCATATAGCAAACTCTTGTCATTTGTTGCAAGTAAAATATCATCAACATATAAAATACGGAAACAAATTTTGCTCCCACTGACCTTGTGGTATATACAATGATCCATAACATTTTATACAAAACCAAATGAAGAAACAACGTCATGAAATTTTAAGTACCCCTAACGGGAAGCTTGTTTCAATTCATATATAGATTTCTTAAGCTTGCATACCAATTGCTCACCCTTAGTAGAGGAGAATCCTTTAGATTATTTCATATAAACCTCTTCCTCTAGGTCTCCATTGAGAAAATCTGTTTTCACATCCATTTGTTGCAACTCTAAGTCAAAATGTGCAACCAATGTCAGAATTATGCGAAGAAAATCTTTCTTAGATACAGGAGAGAATGTCTCCTTGTAGTCAATTCTTTCCTTTTTTACTAACTCTCTTGGCTACAAGTCTTGCTTTATATCTCTCAATGTTGTCTAATGAGTCTTTCTTAATTTTGAAGACCCATTTACATCCAATGGCTTTTGCCACAAGCAGGCAACTGAACAAGATTCCATACTCCATTTGATGTCATAGAATTTATGTCATCTTTCATAGCATCATATCACAATTTTGATTCCTTAGAACTCATGACTTGTGAAAATGTTTCAGGATCATTTTCAGCTCCAATAGTATAGTCAGATTCCTGTAGATACACAACAAAATCACTCGGTATCACTGATTTCTTTATTCTGGTAGATCTCCTTAATGTTGTTTCATTATCTTCTAGAGGAACTTGTTGTTCAATTGGTTGATAAAAAATTTCTTCGTGCTCCTCATGAACAACTTGATCTACTAGATTATCAGCAGGTTGTGGATCTTGAATGATAGGTTGAACAACACTAGGTTGAGCTAGAAGGGTATTGTTAATAACAATCAATTTAAGATTTGAAGTCGATGGTTGAGTAACTGAACGATCTTTCTCAAAAACAAAATCGTTTGATTGATTGCTCCCACTAATCAAGTCATTCTCAAGAAATTCAACATTTATTGATTCCACAATCCTTGTATTGTGAAATGGACAGTAAAATTTGTATCTCTTAGACCTTTCAGCATATCCAATGCAGTATTCACTAATGTTCCTTGGGCCAAACTTCTTTTCTTGTGGGTTATATATTCTCACTTCAAACGGGCATCTCTAAATGCGTACATGTTGCGAACTCGGTTTCCAACTCTTAAATAACTCAAATGGTGTCTTTGGGACAACCTTAGTTGGAACTCGGTTGAATATGTACATTGTCGTCTTCAATGTTTCAGTCCACAATGACTTAGGAAGCTTGGAACTACTAAGCATACTTCACACAATGTTCATTAAAGTTCGGTTTCTTCTTTTTGCAACACCATTATGATCCGAAGTACTAGGCATAGTGTACTAGACAACAATCCCACGTTCTTGAAGAAAATTCGCACATAGACCAGGTGCTTGTCCATTCTCCGTGTATCTACCATAGTATTCACCACCTCTATCAAATTTCACGATCTTAATTTGCTTTCCACATTGTTTCTCCACTTTGGCATTAAAAACTTTAAAGACATCTAAAGTTTCATCTTTAGAACGAAGTAAGTAGAGATACATATATCGTGAAAAATCGTCTATAGAGGTGATAAAGTATTTCGGACTACTTGCGTTCATGTCTGGACAACAAATATCTGTATGTATGATTTCTAATAGATTTGATCTCCTCTTTGCAACCTTCTTAGACTTATTAGTTTGCTTACCCTTAATGCAATCTATACAAATATCAAAATCAGCAAAATGCAAAGCACTAAGTACCCCTTCATTTACCAAATCTCTTAATTCTCTCGATAGAGATGTGTCATAATCATAGGTGCCATAACATAGAAAATCCTCATTCATAACACATCGTTTTGTGCCAACATTAACATGCATAGCATCATAAGTGGTATCATTTTGCAAATTAATATAGAAAATACCATATTGCAAATCAATCAACCATGTGTTATGATTAATCATATTAGACTCATAACAAACTAAAAAGGTAGACATACCTTTCTTTAAAGCATAGCTTGAACTTAGGACAATCTTTCTTCATGTGCCCTTTATTTTTATAGAAGAAACACCTAAATTCCTTCTTAATTCCAGCTTGAGGTGGTATTTTATCACTTCCCTTGTTCTTATGACCTTTCTTATTATCCTTCCTTTCAGTCGTTATAAGAGAACTGTAACACCCCGTGTGCACTCGGCGTATTAACATTAACACAATATCAGAGTAACGCAACAAGCATAGTAATAAACAATAAAGGAAGCCTGAATCCAGTGTAAATACATATTTTGTACATATATGGTGAATTTCTGTCATATATAAAGTACATTTTTCTCATCACTTAACTCCTTCTAATCAAACAGATACTTGAGGCTCTTGTGGTCGCTAAACACCACAAATCTAGCTCCATACAAGTAGTGCCTCCACACTTTTAGAGCAAACACAATAGCTGCAAGCTCTAAATCATGTGTAGGATAATTCTCCTCGTGTGGCTTCAGTTGCCTGGATGCATAAGCCACTACTCTCTTCTCCTGCATCAGCACACATCCAAGTCCCTGCTTGGAAGCATCACAATAAACCTCAAAACAACCCTCAGGATCAGGAAGAGTCAATACTGGAGCTGTGGTAAAATTTTCTTTCAGTCTCAGGAAACACTCCTCACATTCACGAGTCCAAACAAATGGGCTACCTTTCCTAGTAAGGCGGGTCAAAGGTAACACCATCTGTGAGAACCCCTGAATGAACCTCCGGTAGTAACTTGCTAGACCAAGGAAACTACGGACCTCTGAAACATTCTTGGGCCTCTCCCAAGACATCACAGCCTCAATCTTACTGGGATCAACTGCTACCCCATCTGCAGAAATCACATGGCCCAGGAATTTCACCTCTGAAAGCCAAAACTCACACTTAGATAACTTAGCATATAGCTGGTTATCTATTAAGATCTGCAGAACGATCCTGAGGTGCTCGGCATGCTCTGCCTCCATCTTGGAGTAGATCAATATATCATCAATAAATACCACCACAAACTGATCTAGAAATGGTCTGAATACCCTGTTCATATAATCCATGAACACTGCAGGAGGATTTGTCAGACCAAAAGGAATGACTTGGTACTCGTAATGACCATACCTTGACCTGAATGTAGTCTTCGGTATGTCCTCTGGCTTAATCCGGATCTAATGATATCCGGATCTCAGGTCAATCTTGGAGAACATACAGGTTCCCCTCAGCTGATCAAGTAGATCATCAATACAAGGCAATAGGTACTTATTCTTTATCGTGACCTTGTTCAGTTGCCTGTAATCCACACACAGACGCATACTCCTGTCTTTATTCTTCACAAAGAGGACCGGTGCTCCCCATGGTGATACACTTGGTCTTACAAATCCCTTGGACAACAAGTCCTCAAGTTGCACCTTCAACTCCTTTAACTCTAACAGAGACATGCGGTAAGGGGCTATGGATATAGGTCCCATGCCGGGAACCAGATCAATGGAGAATTCAATTCCCCTAATCGGTGAAAGCTGTGTAATCTCCTCAGGGAATACATCAACAAACTCGCTTACCACCAGAATCTTCGACATATCCAACCCCGGTTTCTCAATGGCTGTACTCAACAAGAAATATCCCTGAGCTCCTCTCTGTATTTCCTTGCGAACTTGCAAAACTGAGAGAAATGAAATAGGACTCGGGCTAACTCCATCTCTAGGTACTACAACCTTCTTATGACAACAATCCAGCATGATGCCATACTTGGCCAACTAGTCCATACCCAGAATAACCTCAAGAATAGGCATTGCCAAACAATACAGATCAATAACATACTCTCTGTCCTTAAACTGAAAATGAACATCTTTACAACACATATCCACTCTGCACTGCTCCTTAGAGGCGGTAGTAACCTCCATAGGGCCTGATCCACCGGGTCTCCTGGCTTCCTGCCTCTTAGCATGGGTGGAATGACTTCCACCGCGTCTCCTGATCATGTCTTCCACCTGGCGGCACTGTCTCACCAGGCTGCCCAGATCTCTGGATCCATTGCCCGCTATCTTCTTTTCTATGTTCTCTCTAAGTCCCCTCTGGAACTTAGCAGTCAAAACCTCTGCTTCAGGTAGAGCCCTCCTGAAATGTGCATACTTGGCCAACTCATTGAATTTGGCCAAGTACTCATCTACTGACATCTTCCCCTGCACCAGGCTCTCAAATTTAAACTGTTTCTGTTCTCTGGCATCCCTGGGGAAGTAGCGGTCCAAAAACTGAGCTTCAAAAACTTGCCAGGTGATGGCCTCACCCTGGCCTCTCAATAGTGAGGTGGTGACCCACCACTCATGCGCGTCCCCCTGAAGCAGATAAGTGGCATAGAGAAGCTTCTGATGGTCTGAGCATTCCATCACTGTAAAAATCTTCTCTAATGCCTGTAACCACTTAGCAGCAGCTATGGGGTCATACTCCCCATGAAAGGATGGAGGATCATGCTTCTGGAAGGCGATAAGCATCCTTCCTCTAGTAGTTGTGTCCTCCTCTGTATCAGCCTGGGATGACCTGTCCCCTCTCTGGTGCTGAGGCTCATCAGAGTGATGGTTACCTCTACCCTAATGGCGACTACCCTCGCCTTCAGGAGTCTGCTGTGTAGGGGATACTCTATCTTCCCTATGTCGAGCTCTCAACTCAGCCATGAGCTCTTTATTGGTCTTGAGCAAGGCTTCATTAGCCTGCCTACTTACAGCAAGTTCCTGCTGCACAGCTGCCAAAGCAGCTACAATCGGGTCGGGTTGTTCTTCTGCACCCGCCCTCTTACTAGTGTTCCGGGTCCTCACCATGACATTGCACATATAATATAACAGGATAGTTAATCAGGCTCACACTTAACATCACACATGCAATAGTCATGGTGTACACCCAAACACATAGAGAAAACATGTAATTCACCATATATTGCTTCCTTATACACTGCTCTGATACCATAAAATGTAGCACCCCGTGTGCACCCGGCGTATTAACATTAACACAATATCAGAGTAACGCAGCAAGCATAGTAATAAACAATAAAGGAAGCCTGAATCCAGTGTAAATACATATTTTGTACATATATGGTGAATTTCTGTCATATATAAAGTACATTTTTCTCATCACTATACAAATATTCCCTAGGTTTCCAAAATACAGACAAAGTAAACAAAATGTGAGCTAAGTCGCTCAGTCATCTAAACCTAGGGTGATCTATCACACTATCCCAGCTCAGGCCTCTTGCCTTGAGATCTCTCAGCAACCTCTGTATCTGTTCCTGCAACATGAGCCCCAAACAGGGGTGAGATAATCATCTCAGTAAACTCAAGGTTCTCGGAGGTTTCCTTCCCCCTGGTTCACTACCAAGCATATATATATATATATATATATATATATATATAACATAACATAATAGAAATCATAACAAATGATCCCCCATCATACAGTCGGCCTTCACGACTCACATAAACAAGCTGCATGCACATAGCAGCACAGTACAAACATAAACAACCAACACACATTGCCTGAGAGAGATCATCCACTGAAGGGCATATTCCCTCAGGACTTTTCCTTGAGTACCTGAGTAAGATCATCTACTGAAAGGCACATTTACTCAGGACTCTCCCTATTCATGCCTGAGGAAGATCATCTAATTAAAGGCACATTCCCTCAGGACTTGCCGCCCAATACCTGAGAAAGATCATCCAATGAAGGGCACGTTCTCCCAGGATTTACATGAACACCTATGGATTGTCCTAAGGAAGATCATCCACTCAAGGGCACATTCCCAAGGGGTCCATAGTTCCCTATTCTATTGGCCAGTGAATTCTCATGCATTCACATCTCACAACATTATTATCACAATCATCTCATAACAAAATCCATACAAGCATACACTATACTAGTATAATCAATACAAGCATACCCTATCTCAGGGTTTAGCTAGCATTCAATTGCCAGCATGCCATCAAGACATTTCATCAACATTCGATACATATTTCAGTATTAAAGCCTCATACAACATCAGCATGCAAGATATATCAAACAATCACCCGTTTTGGGTGTAATGAAACACAAGCAGGGAAGCATTCCCCAAGAACACTGAGCTTACCTGTTCTCAGCTCAGAATCAGCTCTCCTAGTCTCGTGGTGTCCTCCACCAATGATATGCGTCTCACGCCCTCAATAACGACAAGGAAGGCTCAAGAATGACTCTCCCAAGCTCCGGTGTCCGTGAATCGACGTCATTCCTCGTCAAACTCAAGTTTCCCAGAGGTCTCTAGAGAAAGGGAATTCTCTAATTAAGGGTTTTTAAGGGAGATTGATGAAGAATATTGGCTCATAAGTGGTTTCCAACAAGATTTGGATGTAAAAGAAAGTGTTTAAGCCAAAGAATGGAGGTCTAGGGAGTGTGGAAGCTCATCAATGGCGGAAAGGAGGCTGAAGGAAGAAGAAACCAGCCTTTTGCCTTCAAAAACGTGAAAATGGCCTTTTATAGGCCTCTGACGTGCCTCCCACGCTACCAGCATCAGTTACCACGCTACCAACGCCGTCTTCCACGCTGGTGGCGCCAACATGCCACGCTACTGGCGTGGAATTCCAGTGATAAATTGGTTTTTTGGAGCACTTCCCACGCTACTGGCGTGGCTTACTAGTAGGCCAAAATTTTATTTTTTAAATAAGGTTATTATAAGAACTCTCTCCTTGTTCAAACTGCAACTTCCCCTCTTCCTGAACACACATGGTCATGAGTTCATTAATAAACCATTTGTCTTTAGTGTGTTGTTAGATATTTTAAAAGGGACCATATGGTGCTGGAAGAGTATTCAGAATAAAGTGCACCAGAAAGGAGTCAGACATGTCCATCTCTAGAGTTTTAAGTTGAGTTGCAATGTCCCTCATCTGCATGATGTGCTCACGCACAACCCTCATAGTATTGAGCTTCATGGAAGAAAATTTCATTATTAAGGTACTGGCTAATCTCTTCCCTGAAGTCTCAAATTGTTCATCAATGTACTTCAGGAGCACTCTCACATTGCCATACTGTTCAATCGAAACCTTAATACCAACCTATTTTTTTAGTTTTAATAAACATCACACAGAATCAATTGGATCTTTTTCATTTCTCATATAGATTCACCTCCTCTGATTTACCGTTCTCTGTAATTGCTGGTGGCTCAGCTTTCCTGATAGCATAATCAATGTCCATATATACTAACATCAATAGAATCATTTCTTTCCATATAGAAAAATAATGTCCTCTCAATTTCGAGACATCAATTGTATTAATAGGTTGTATAGTTGCAAAATAATTTAACATATATGCTTAACATTAAAATTTGAGACAAAAACAATGTATCATGTTTTACCAATATAAGTCATGCTTATAAAATTATGAATTTAGCGACATAAAATTTGTCTATGGGTTAAAATTTTAATTCAATTAAATTCACATAAACATTATGATAAAACTATCAAGTTATATTTCTTGATCTCTGTGGACAAATAAAAAAAATATAATTTAATATTTTATCCTAATTAATCATACAAAATTATAATAGAAATTCATGTGGGATAATATCTACTATATTATATATAATTAATTACAATTAATATCATCTACCTTATGTGATCTAAAG
>PYAF01002033.1:434456-485009 GCA_007407185.1 Glycine tomentella | reverse complement strand
AATTAAATTATATAGATCACTAACATTATCTTTATATTATTGCATCAAACTCCAAGCAATAATGTCAAATAATTAAATATGACGAAATAATAACTTGAAAAATGTAATAATTAATTACAATATTATGCCTAATTCCTTATAAGATCTTTAAACAACTTAATATATAATTTTAATCAAATTATAGATATTGTGACTAAGATATAATATTATGCACTTGATTTAATATATATATGTATATATATATATATATATATGCATAGAATAAACTTTTCCAAAATATATTCATGCATAAAACAAATCAAAGGTATGCAAATTTCAAAATTTAACATGAACGCATAAGCATATAAGAGATAGAAAAACGAATAACTATCCGCTAATCTTAAATAGCTTAGTGGTTTGCGTGAGTTTTACCAAAAGAATGGACGTGGGTTTGAGACCTAGCCATTGTAAAATGTATGTTTTCTTTTTGTTCATCATCTTCAACCTTGAGCTGACCCGAATTAAAAACATGATGTTTTTTCAGTCATTTTCAACATTGAAACGGGCTCTAATACCAAAATTAAGGAAAGCTAAATGAGCTAATCACGCTTATACGCTTATATACATCAGAAGCTATTAGATCAAATGCGAAAAAAAATTAAGATCATAAATACCTCCTGCCATTGCTATTCTTGTTTGCTCCGAAAATGAAATTGCAGTTGTTTGTGAGTCAAGTAATATGTAAATAGTTTGAGTCTTCAAACTAATCTAACTTTTGGCTTAAGGATCTTCTATACTTTCACTATCACTCATTGATGGTGTATTGAGATTTTTCAGATAGCAAGCATAAGGACCTTGGCCATGGTATTGTTAAGACTTTTGGCAAGCGTACCAATTTGTCGTTGTAAGTTACAAAATTTAAAAGATCATCTCCCCAGGGACTTGAGCTACTCAGTTAATCCAAATACAATTTAACAGTTCAATAGTTATGTACAATAAGGATAAGCGAAATTTCATGTGATTACGAAAGTTACGGAAAATTATGAAACTAGTAAAATGAAATATATTTATGAGAAAGTGGGATTGAGTTTCATCATTCATACCCTCAGTATTCAATTAACTTTATCATGTATAAATCAATTTCTATTCTTATTGATGCACACATTATTTCACCCCTAATCGATCTCTCACATTCGAGAATACTAAGGATATCTACCGAATATCGATCCCTCGTATATGAAGTAAATACCCCAGACAATCGCGGCTATTTCCAATCAAAACGTTATGCCTTATTCCTAGCAACATAACGTAATGAATAAAATCATTCAATTCAAACCCTAAGATTACATTCCAGTCTCACTTAAGATTAAATTTATGAAACTAGTGATCAAGTAGAATCAAGCATTAAGGATAGAATGAAATTACCAACGAGGAATAAAAACGATTCATGCATAAATAAATATTAAAAGAGACATAGGGGTAAGAAGATTACATCCAATCCTTAAGAGAAGCTAGTCAATCATTATGGAGAGCATCTCCTCAAGGGAAGAATTGATGAAGGGAACCATCACCGCTTCTTTTCGACAGAGTCTCCACACTAATCCTCACTTCTCTCACTCTCTCTTATGCTATCCTAAGCTAATCTAATGTACAAGGCTGAGAAATTTCGTACAGAGGCAAGGAAAATTGAGAATGGAATGCCTTCACAATTTCATGTCTATTTATAGATTTTGGGGTGTTGCTTGAGTCCACTCGCCTAGGTGAGTGTTTTTGCCTGTTTTTACTCGCCTGGACGAGCTTGCCTTATCTCCTTGGAACTTGAACTCACCTGGGCGAGCAAAATACACTGCTTCCACTCTCCCGGGCGAGCTAAAGCCTTAATAGTGAAGGAAGGTCATTAGCCCATGCGAGTTCTGGGCCATTTTTGCTTCTAACACCTCCTAGATTTACGCCCCTTTCACTTGCCTTGCTTGCTTGGATGCTTCAGATGCAATCGGAACCTATCAAAATACAAAATATGATTGGATTAATCTTCCAAAATGTGAAAAACAACATTCATACAAGTAGTAATACAATTTAACTAGGTTTAGGGCAAGTTTATAAATAAATTTACTAAGATCAAAAGATAAGTACTGTCATTGTAACCTTAATTTTAATAAAATAGGATACTTATCAGGTGCACATCTCCTTTTATAACCTCTTCGATCCCATCAAAGAGGTTGTTTTTGGATATGCATAAAACGTAGGCATAATTGTTGAAAATAAGGGATAAGATCAGCAACAATTTATTCCTAAGAAGATGGGGTGAGTGGACCACTTTATGTGATTTTGACTTAATCAAGCAACATAAAAGAAACCAACATGAACTTCATGTGATCAGCTTCCTGTAAAGATGTTGTAAAAAACATAAAACAATCATCAGCAAAAAGTAAATGGGAGATAATCGGTGCTCCACGAGCTACCTTAATACCATGTAAATCATCCCTCCTTTCCATTTTCTTCACCAAAGATGTCAAACTTTGAACACAATATAATATAACGATATGACGATGACAGGAGATCGCCCTGACGAATCCCTCTACCTGAAACAATAGTATCAACATGGCTGGATGCATGTTATTTGTTGTGGGAGCCAATGCCGTTCTGTATCGTGGGCAAATTGCCCCTACCCGATATTTTTTATTATTTGTTAATGTGTATAAAAAAATTTGTTTCCATAAACAAATATATATTATCTCATTGGATTTTTTTAACCCAAAATCTAAACAAACATAAGACATTCAATATAAAAATTACATGCTTAAACTTAAGCCATTTAGTCAAATTCACATTATTGTTACATTAACCCAAAAAAAAAAAAATACTACACATTGCATAAAACATATAAAAAATAATAATAATATTTACTATAAAAACCTGATAAGATAGAAAATACATATAGTTTAGGTAAGACAAAATAGAATATTTGTTTTATCTTTTTTTTAAAATATATTAGTTTATCTTATATTTGTATATAAGATAAATAAAATAAGATATTAGATTTATTTTGTATTTATATATAAGATATTATTAGATTTATTTTATATTTATATATAAAATGAATAAGATAAGATAAGATGCAATCAATAGTAGATAATTAAAATTACTAGACATTAGTATAAATAGAGATTAGAAGAATCAAGGGACATCAACTAGAGATGGATGTAGAAACAAAAAATGAAAGTGAGATAAAATAGTTGAAAAAGTGGAAACGCATAGGAAGGGACATCTTATGACTATAGGACATGCTATGAGAGCATCATAATTTTCTTGTGTAGAACTTATGGAACTTGAAAGTCAAGTTGAAACTTTTATCGGTCTGATGATCAGTTTTTAAAGTTAAAAGGGATTATTGATCTTTCTCAAATGTTAGTGAAAACTAAAACATATTTTGTATCTAATGGTTTACTTGCTTGTAATGTTAACTTTCATTTTACCAGTATCAACTGCAGTTGAAAAATATTTCTTTATAATGAATTTCGTGAAGAATAAAATGTAGAATTGTATGGAAGATGAATGATTGTTTGATTACATATATAGAAAGATATTTTTGATAGTATTGACAATAAAAAATTATAAAATATTTTTAAAGTATAAAAATGCATAGAGAACAATTATAATAGATTTAAATACTTTAGATTTCTTTTATCATAATAATATCTTATAATATTTTACTATTGTGAAAATATTAAAAATTATTTATTGTCTTTACTATGATTTTTTTTTCGATCCACCATTGAATATCAGTACAATCATTATCAACAAGAACAAAGTATTAAATTGAGCAAACACACAACATAACCTATTTGACCCATTTTTCATGGAAGGCTAGCTTCAGCGTCATTTCCTTAATGGAACGCCAATAAACCCGATCGTAGGCCTTACAAATATCAATTTTTAAGGCGACTTCACCATGCTTACCTCTCCCCTTACACTTCATGTGATGAACAATCTCATGAGCTATCAGGGCTTTGTGCAAGATAAATCTTCCTTCAATGAAAGCTAATTGCTCCTCTGAGATGTGCTTCCCAATAACCTTCTTGAGGGGATTGGCCAGAACCTTAGATAGGATTTATAAATCACATTGCAGAGGGATATGAGGCGCAGATCTTTCATACTTGATGGATAACCACATTTAGGGATGGAGACAACATTTGTTTTCAGGATTTGCATGAAAAAAAATAATTATTTTCAGGTTACAATCATCGAATGGTTAAAACGTAGTAATGAATTAATTTGTAATGGGAAACACGTGTACGTGGTTAAAAATGAACAGTGAAAAGATAGTTGAAGATTCGATAAGTAGCAATACAACGACGTATATAGGATATGGAGTAATTGAACTTGTAAAATCCAACCAGTGGTGAAATGATATCTTCAATAATAATTATGATTATCCACATAAAATAAAACTGAAAATTTAGAAAGAAAATTAAGATAATATTTAGGTGTAAAAAACCTTTTGTATTCTTTGGTGAGCCTTGGTTAGGCTGTAATCATTTGGCCAATAGGAATACCTATTCAATTGTGAATTTGATAGAAATATTTAGTCACTTTGAAAATTTTTTGGTTGAACTTTAATAGGAAAATGGGAATAATTGCAATTTTTTTCGCCAATCTATACACAAGTTATTATATATCATTGTGTTTGTAATGCAACATTTTCACAATATATAAATATACGGGAATATAAATGGGGAATAATCGATGAGAGGGTTATTTTTTTATACAAGAATGAAATTAATATATCTATATCATGTTGGAGGTAAGAGGTTTTAGAGAGAAGGGTTTAATGTTGGGTTTTTGAAGTATTACACCAAGAGACATCAAATGTGGAATGTTTAATAGTGTTACTTCCACCATAAGGAGAACCCTAGTGATATAGTAAACTATTGGGTTCCAACCTATATGGACCCATATAATCATGCATTAACTTATTAGGCTTGTATGTAAATATATTATTTGAATATATATATATATATATATATATTAAATATATTCAACAATCTCCTCCTATCAACACAATCTAATAAGATAGTCAGTGTAATGTTTAAACAAATATAAACCATCCACATTCAGTCCAAGAGAATCAACTCGGATCAGTCAAAGAGTTTTAATAATAAAACATTAAACTCAAATAACATTTACAATCAAACTAAGTGAATCGTCATTCTCATGAATATGTTCTGAGATCAATATAAATATCAAGAGTTTTAGATTAAATCTAAACTCATCCAAATCCCAACATCTAAAAACCAATCTCAAAATAGTTCACAACCAACATATGCATAATAGTCAAGTATAAGTAGGCCAGTCAAAATAGTCTAGGCCTTACAAATATAAGAAGCATAATAATCATAATATTCACAAAATAGAAAAAAAATGTAAGTCTCAAGTAAATGGATTCTAACATAATTGGCAATAGTAGGTGAGCTGTCAAGTCCCTTAATACTCTAAATGATATATTCATATATCAAGTTGGTCGTTCTCCTCAGAATCCCACTTACTAAGCTCTCATCCATCTCGGTCATCCCCTATAGAATGTCAAATATGAATTTATATTATCATGAATTCAATCATTTGAATAAACTATTAAAAATGTCTAGTTCTACTAAAAGAACTTAGCATCATATCATCAGGCAAAGAAGAACGGCAAAAGAACCTAAATAATATTTTTTTATTCGATATTTACCAAAAAGGGGCGGTTTGCAAATTATTTACACAAATGGGGCAGCACAACAAGCCTAAACCAGGCGTGTTGCAACATGCCTGGTTTAGGCTTGTTGTTGTTGCCCATATGCCTATAAAAAGCCCCAAAAGGGTGCCTCCCCCATTCACTCATTTCCACCTTCTCTCTAGAATTGCTCTGCCTTCTCTCTAGAGTTTCTTGGTGGATATTTTCTGAAGCGAAGCTCTGCTGAATTGTGAAGCTTTTCTGAAACAAATCCTGCCTACAAGTAAGTGGATTTAATCTTTTGCCTATGTTACAATATTTTTAGTCATGTTGTTATTATTTAGTTACAATATTGTTAGTGATGTACTTATTATTTAGCAAAATAGATGTTAGGTTACTTAATAATGTTTTAGTTTAGGGTTTACGATTTATGTATTATAAAATGGTTAATTATTTAATATGTTATATTGTTTAATTAGAAAAATGTTAGGACCATGGGAACATGGTGTTTGGGTTAGGGTTTATGGTTTTGGGTTTGGTGGGCATGTGTACGTGGGGTTTGGGCTAGGGTTGGGTGTAGGGTTTAGGGTTTAGGGTGCAGGGTGTTGGGTTCAGGGTTCAGGGTTCAGGGTTTAGGGTCCAGGGTTCAGGGTTCAGGGTTTAGGATTTAGAAATTTGTTGTTTTAATGCTTTGTGAATCGTACATAATTGTTAACATGGTTTTTTATTTTGGTGTATCAAGATACTGATTACATGGCTGATTCATCTGGAATTGATTCGCTGAGCTCTGTATCGGATGATGAGGGTGAGCCGATGGATTCGACATCTTATGTGGTTCGTACCCCGTATAAGTGGGGCGCTCTGCGTAGGTGTACTCAGCGCACCCATGTTTCACAAGCTGTGTGGAACGAGGGCACAGTTCGACTACTGAAGACTCGACATGGTAAGGTGTCAGGGGGGCCACCTTTTGACAATATTCCTGATGTCGTTTCTGATATGCCGCGTGATGCTGGCTTTCTTCATGTCGCACGCATGCGACATATTCAGGTATGCAACTATGAAATTAGTAAACAATTTTTAATTTGATAACTATATTTGTCAATTGATTAATGATTTCTTTTAGATTGATGCTGAGCTGATTAGTGCTCTGGTTGAGCGATGGAGGCTAGAGACGCATACGTTTCACATGCCACATGGAGAGATGACCATCACTTTAGAAGATGTGGCTGGAATTTTGGGATTGCCCACAGACGGCAATGTCGTTACTGGAGTGACAGTGGCCGATTGGGCGTCAGTCATTGAGGACGTTTTTGGTCACGAACCTGACGATGCCACAGAGCTGGCCGGTGGATATTTACGCCTCACTTACTTTGATACACATTTTGGGGATTGGGGTCAGTTGGCGAAAGATGACGTTAATGTGACGCGGTTTACAAAGGCGCACATTGCCCGCCTTCTTAGAGCATGGCTGCTCAGCGATTGATCTGGAGGTTGCGTGATCGCAACACGTTATATCCCCTTGCTTGCTGGGGATTTCCCAGACATCGGTGGATACAACTGGGCTTCAGCGGTCCTTGCACATTTGTTTAGACAAATGTGCGAGTGTACAGATGCAGGTAGAAAGGACATTAGTGGATGTCATATGCTGCTTCAGGCGTGGGCGTGGATAAGATTCCCACCAATTGCTCCATCTATTCCGCAGCCTACTGACCCACATTCTCATTTTGGACACCAGTATGTGTGACTATATGTTTATTTTATAATAATTAAGCCCTACATTGTTTAATGTTAGTTATTTTGAAAATAGGTTTAACACTTTAGCCCGGTTTAGACCGCACGAGGTGGTCTACTATAGGATGGCATTCGATGCCCTCAGTCGAGACAAGGTATGTATAGTAATTGTTAAGTAATTGTAAGTTTGCATTTGTGGTACATGTGATTAAATAAAATAAGCTTACTTTTTTTTGTATGTGCAGGTGGTCTGGCAACCATATGGGGACTACCATTTCCTTGGTGCATCTGAGCATCAACGATTGTTGTGGATGGAAACAACGCCTATTATATGCTTCCACACAGTTGAAGCTTCCCAGCCAGATAGATGCATGCGCCAATTTGGGAGGGATCAGCCAATCCCACGTGCTTCCATGAAGCTTAAGGGTGTGCATGACTTTTCACTGCACGGTAAACGAGAAGAAAACTAGGTTCGTAAGCTCAGATCGTTTATTAGGCGCTGGCAGGTTAGGGACCACATCACATTGACCTCCCCCCCAGTCCAGGGCTTAATGTCACCAAACCATGAGTACATGGTTTGGTATAGGGAAAATGGGAAGCAGTTCATCACGAAGGAGGGTGCCAAGACGGGTCGTAGTGTAAGTTTCGTTTTGATCAATATTTTTTTATTTACATTAATTATGATAATTGACATAGTTGACACTAATGTTTATATATTTGAATTTATAGGTCGATGGGATAGAGATGTTGTACTTCGCGACACTTAGGCAGAATAGGGCGATGTTCGACTTCGATTGGGCCAATCAGGAGCTGGGTCGCTTAATGTCTGTTTTCTCACAAAGTTGTCAGCTGGAGGAGGCTGAACCACATGCTCCTGAGACGCAGCTTCAGGAGAAACCACAATTGTCTCTTGTAGTTGGCCGTCGTAGAAGAGAGGGACGTGGGTTAGAGCGTCGACGGAGACCAATGCAGCAGGTGCCTGAGCCCATTGTTGGTCCGCAGCCTGCCACCCAGGGTTGTTATAGGCCTCCAGTTATGTCATCCACATATGGGAGCTAGGTCTTGTATCATGACCCTACTGAGCATACTGAGTCCTATTATTACGCCGATGTGTTCACCGGCTGACGCACAGATGCAGGGTCAATATGTCAGTGCTGCAACGACATCTGTAGATCTTGGCAGGTTGTGGTGGTTGAGCAGCACATGCACCATTTGTGACCGAATCTGCTGAGCATCCTATGCCATTATATGCAGACCAGGGCACTCCATGTCCACCTCTGTATGTCCCGACATATGAGGTAGGCCCTTCCGAGGTAGACCCGTATCAGCCAGATCCTTGTCAGGCAGGCCCCTCTCAGGCAGACCCGGCCGATGCAGGTAGTTCTCACCGACCTCGAAGACAGAGGCAAGCTGATCGACAGGCACGTCATGTGCGGTGGCCACCACCGTCTTATTTTAGTCGGTTGCTTGTACCATTTATTTTAATGTTGGTCGGTCTAACTATTATGTAGCTTACATTTGTTTGTACTATTTGTTTTAATGATGTTTAGTCTAACTATTATGTAGGTTACATTTGTTTCTACCATTTATTTTTATTTTAATGATGCTAAGTCTAAGTATTATTTAGCTTATAATTGCCGTGAAATACATGAGAGACATATTTTTATACAAAGAACAGTGAACATCGGTTAGGACAAAAAAACAAAACAGAACGTACATTTATAATAAGAACGATGATGTAAAACAACATATTCAGAGCACATCTCTCATTTCATCTGGATGTCTGGTTTGGTAAAAATAGCTAAAATTTCAATTGGACAAAAACGTTTCCAGTAGTTCGATTCTGCTAGCATCTTCAACACATCTTCGTCACTTATCAACTCTTTTATATCATATTCGATTGTGCTGTTTGAATATTGTGCATGGCCTGGATATCCAAAAAACAATTTTCTCACCACCCGTGACATGTGAATCCCATCAGGGGGAACTCCAACAGGCGCAACTTCCTTGATGACAACCTTTAGTGTTTTGATGGTGCATCCAGAAGGAATTTGAAATCGTATTGGGTTTGTTCCAGTAAAGGCATCACCCACAAAACCGACTCTTCGTGGTATGTTCCAACTTCCGTTGTAATATAGCATTGCATCATGTGTGGGGACGATGGTGGACTGAAGTAGGTTGAGTATACCATCGGGTGTTCTGTTGATGGCACATAAAATTTCAATAGGGCCAGCACTCGACATTTTTGTTGATTTGAGGGGGAGTTACTTGAAGCATAAAGAGATTTGAAGACATGGAAGTGTTTTGAGCTTTCAACATGTTTGAAGATTTGAAGAAAAGCTTGTGATGAAATGTAAAAGGAAGGAAGTTCTCTGATGATCCAAGTCATTGCATTCATATCATTCATAAGCTTAAGAATTAAATCACAAGGCATTAGAAAATTATTTTGAATCTTGAAATAAACAAAGTATTTTTGGAAAAATAGCACTTCATTGGTTTAATCGATTAATATAAGCAAATAATCGATTATTTTGTTCTTGATGTTTTCTGGAAAATTCTCAAGAACAGTTTAATCGATTACAATATCGGATTAATCGATTATTTTAACTTAGTATAGACATAATCTGCCTTTGTGACCTTTATAATCGATTACTCGATTACATTACTCATACAGAAAATATCATCACTCTGGTATAATCGATTACCATTTTTTGTAATCGATTACTTAGTTCAATGCATAATTATCATAATGCCTGCTTTAATCGATTACCATTCATTGTAGTCGATTACGCAGTACAAACATGTTTTTCATAATGTCTGCTTTAATCGATTACCAATTATTGTAATCGATTACACAGTATAAATACATTTTTCATAGTGCCTGGTGTAATCGATTACACGTCGGGATAATCAATTAAATTGCTCGTTGTTGCTACCCAGAATGTTTATGAACACTTTAATCGATTACAGGAGTGTATATAATCGATTACATATGCTAAATAATCGATTACAAGAGCGCATTTAATCGATTACAAGTGGTTACAAAAATTATTATAAATAGAACCATTGCTCAGCTGTTTTCAAGACTTGAGTAATTCGAATTCTGAGCATTCTAAGGCATTCTAAACATTCACAAAGTGAATTTTCTGGGTTTTTAAGTTCTTGCTTCCATTAAAACTCATATGGGTCTTAAGGATTGAGTGAAGCAAGATTTTCTTTTCAAAGTTTAAGGAAAGACATGTTCTGAGTTTGGTGTTTGCATTCAACCTGGTAAATTCATTCTTATGAATATCATCTTTGGATCATCAGGTGATTTCTTTCCTTACTCTTTGAGTTTGTAATTCTCTGTTGAACCTTGTATTTGATTTTCTATTGTAAGTGGGTTTCTTGCATGAAAACTAGAGATGGTGTTTCTCTAAGGGAAGCTGAGTAGTGTTCTCAGTTTGGGTTTGGTCTCTAAGGGTCTAATAGTGTTTTAGACTTCTGAACTTTATCTAGGGTTGATAGAGAGAGGCTTGTATTTTCTTGTAAAAATATTATTTGCAATAGTGGAACTCTACTCTAGTGTTGAGTAGAAGAAAACTGGATGTAGCTTCATAGTGTTTGAAGTGAACCAGTATAATTCATTGTGTTTGTCTAATTCTGATTATTTGATTGCTTTATGTGAATTCTTGTTAACTACTTGATTCTTGAAGCATTACATCTCTTGGGTTGATTCTTGGATAAAGGTTCTTGGTTGTGTTTGTGATGAAGATCCAAAAGGGAAAAAACTCTGATTTTGTTTAATAAATTTTAAAATTACCAAGGCTAACCAATTCACCCCCCTCTTGGTTAAGTGTGAAGTGTTCCTATATTTTACAATTTTGTCAATGCACCTTAACATTCTGCAAACATCATCATCATTTGAGTGCCACAAAATTTAAAAAAATACAGCTGACCTGCATGTAGGGATCGTAGTCGATAGTAGATGTTATCAACAAAATGGTCATCAGTAAGAAGAAGGGCGTGCTGCATCCTACTCTTCAATGTCTGAAATGAACAGTCATTAGGAATTCGCATTGGTATTGGAGTAGCACATTGGAAAGAAACCCTTGTTTCGTCGTGGTTCGTTGATCCATTTGGAAAAATGAAGGCTAATTTTGAGTTACCAATGTTCTGACTGCTGGTTTCTCATAAGAATGTCATCGTATGCACATTCAATTTTTAGTGCCGACCCTGTGAGTTACATAGGGCTCAATGGCGCCCAACTTGGGCGTGTGCAATGATGGCCTATTTGTTAGGTGTGTTCAGTCACGTCCAACTTAGGCGTCTTCAATGACGCCCAACTTGGGCGTGTTGAATGACGCCCAAGTTGTGCATATCATGTGAAAACTTGTATGACAGTGTGCATTGAATATATCTATACATCAAATACATTATCATACAACTAAAAAACCAAACATGATTAGTATTACTACGTTATAAAAAAAGTAAATACAAAACTAATTTAACATATCCAATTATGTTGTACATTAACGTACAATTAATAAAAAAACATACAACCACTCAGAAAATCATGAAGTACCCCCACGACTAGGACAAACTCTCCGGTTGTGCCCAACTTGCTTACAAATGCCACACCTCATACGTCTCTGGGATGTTTCCACTTCGTCCATCTCGTTACGTATTCTAGTGGACATTGGACGACCTTTGGCACACAACATTGATCTGTCAGGTATGATGACTGGACCTTCACCCGGTGGAATGACCCATTCATTACCTATTGGCTGCCATGGCACTGAATATGCCTGCACCAACTTACTTACAAGGAAGACGTCGTCCACGTACCAAAAAAGATTTTAGTGCACATGTAAAATAGCAACTGCGGACCGACTGCATGGGTATTTGAATGCCTTGAACTTGCCACACTGACAAACACGATCGGCAAGTGACACTGAATATGACTTGTCGCACCCATCATCCACCTGAAATAATGTTTGAGCAACGTTATATCTGCGTACATGGTACCCTGTAGCAAGGGACTGATTACGCCTCATTGCTTCAACTAGATTTTTGCAATATCGTTGTGAATGCTGAAGCTATTCGGCAGCTGCCTCACCTCTGTCTACAAAATACTGAACCAGTCGGGTGTACGTGTGTTTCACAATAGCCGTGATAGGCATGTTCCTGGCTCCCTTCAACACCCTGTTCACCGATTCAGCTAAGTTTGTTGTCATGCGGCCGTATCTTCTCCCATCTACATCATATGCACGTGTCCATTTCTCCTTGGGGATGGAATCGATCCATTCTGCAACCTCAGAATTGGTCTCACGAAACCGCGCAAATGTGATGTCAAACTCGACCATAGAGGGTGTATAACCTGCAACATTAAAAAATACATCAACATAATTCTGTTTATAGATTCATCTTAACCAAAAATATGATAAATATTTTTTAAGTCACCTAAATTCATGAGGGCCTTCTTCAGTCTTGCATTCTTGAATCTTTGATTAAAATTACTAACAATGTGACACAGGCAAAACACATGATGTGCAAAAGGTGGTTGCCAACCAGGATGACTCTGAACAGCAGATATAATGCTCCGGTGGCGATCCGAAATGAGGCATATATTTTGCATACGGGTAACGTGGAAGCGAATGTTAGAAAGGAAGTAATCCCAAGCTTCCAGCGTCTCCCCCTCATCAATAGCAAATGCCAAAGGCACACATTCATTATTCCCATCCTGAGTTGTAGCAACCAACAATTTTCCTTTATATTTGCCATATAAATGAGTCCCATCAACTTGAATGATGGGTTTGCAATAGTTAAATGCCTCGCAACACTGTCCAAAGTCCAAAAAATGCGATGAAACACGCGCTTTGCCTGTACCAGTTGATTTGCAATGAAATAATCATTCGTCTGAATATCAAAATAAGAACCTGGTGCAAAACGAAGCATGTAGTTACACCACCTGGGCAAGAATGCATAAGATTCTACCCAGTCCCCATAAACCATTGCCATTGCTTTTTGCTTCGCATACCAGGCCTTTCGATAAGAAACTTTAAATCCATATGTATTGGTAATCCTCTCCTGAACCAATAAGATTGACACTGACGGTTCCTCCTTAATCATTCCTAACAAAAAAAAAATTAACAATCACATGAACAACATGCTTCGAAAACAAATATGTTTTCCAAATGCATCAAATCGAATGAAAACATACCTACTACCAGTGCAACAATTACGTCAGAATCAAGCTGTCTGTGACCCTGTGAAATATGATCATTCAAGCAATTGTGTTTTCCACCCCATTTTGAAACAACCCACTTCTCACGGTATACTGGTTTAATAACCCTAACCCTCTAAGGGCAACCATCAGTATACGCAACACACTTCATGGAAAACTTGTCAGGCTTGCTCTCAACCACAGTTGCTTCCTGATGCTCCTTCATCAAGTCATGCTTCACTACTATTTGCGCTTCCTTTTTCGAGTCAAATTCTTGTTTAACAAACAAATCATCCCCTAGTTGCGACGGACCCTGCACTGATCCTGAACCAGAACCAGAACCCGAATTGCTAAAAGAGTCTTCTTCGGGTGGGTAACTCCAATCAATATATTTATAATGAGGAATTCCTTGCCAGAAAGGAATCACCCTAGCACCTGCACATCCAACGTCAGTTTAATGAACGATATCAACCAAATCAAATAACAACACAAATTCGTACCAACAAATGAATCACCTAAGTACTAAACCCCAACCAAACCCTCCATAACCTTGTACTATCAATCCTAAATCCGAAACCCTAACTATTTAACCCAAACACTAAAGCACAAACACTACCGGTTAAACAACATACACCTAAACAATTTTCTATACAAAACAAAATTCTACCATCCTAATTCATTTAGTCAACCAAGTTAACTAACATAATAACATCATTTAATGCACATTCACATTCAAAAACATATTAATAAACAATATAAAACAAATTAAATGACAAAACATACATATATACATATATGCGTACATTCTAATTCATTTACTCAGCTAACATACCTTGTTCTGGTTGACTGGAACCACCCTCCGCATGATCACGACTTTGAGATGGCCCGAAATTAACATCTTCTTGGAATGCAGTCCCATGCACACCAGCATCCTCATCCTCATCCGACGCACTAGCATCCTCCTCAAGAAGCCGATCTTCCATTGCGATATTTTCATCATCGTCATCCTCTTTATCGTCATCCATGACCCAAGTTGGGTCATGTGAATCCTCCTTAGACACGTTTACCTATCCGCCAACAAATGATGCCCCTCCAGCAACATATGATTCCCCTCCAGCAGCATACGATTAAGAATGGAAATAGGTCAGACCGCCTATCAGAGGCCTTTGGCCTGGCCTGTTTAAGGCCTGGCCTGAACTAACTTGTTTATTATAAAGGCCAGACTTAGGCTTTTTGAAAAGCCTATTTAAATAAAAAGGCTGGGGTCAAGTTTTACAAAAAGCCTGTTAGGCCTGCCAGGCTAGCCTATATATATATATATATATATAGATAGATAGATATTAAAATTAAAAAGATATAATGTGTTATGATTATAATTCTTAATTGAGTTTGTTGTGATTAGTGAATTTTAATCTCATATTAGAGTGCTCTAGTTAATTTTAATTTTTTCACGCACAAATTAAAAGGGAAGTATGTCAATATGTGTATTTCTTTATATTAAATTTTAAAAAAAATATTATGTGAATTCTCGAAGTTTCACTAATATATAATATTTATTGTAAAATAGGCTTTTTAATAGGCTCGTAGGCCAAGCCAGGCTTTTAAATATACTAGGCCAAGCCTAAAAAAAAGCCTATAACAGGTAAATAGGCTAGGCCAAGCTTGATGTTTTTAAATAAGGCCAAGACCAGACCTAACCAAGCCTGACCTGACTTGGCCTATTTCCATCCCTACATACGATGCCCCTTCGACAACATATGATGATGTATGATGTGGAACTGCTTGGATGGGTAAAACAACATCCTCCACTTGTGTAATATCCACGTACAACTCCAAAAAATCTTTCCTTCCCTGGTTGCAAAATTCATCCATTACTAACTGTACGTCTTCATCATCCATTATTTGAAACCCCAAGAACTTCTCATGTTGTCATAATCTTTCCGTCAGTAAAGTGATACATTGGTTGCTATTTAGACGTAATTTTTGTCGTATCCTCTCATGCAATTCACTCAATGTTGAGGTACGCTTCATAGAGGTTGCTTGTGTTTCCCCTTCAAAAGCGACACCCTGTTGGCCTTCATATTTTCTTCCATTATAATATAAGATAACACGAATACAATCACTACTTGAACTCATGCTTCTCGTCACTCAAAACAACTTCAAAAATCTCTGAAAAAAGCGAAAACACACTGGAATGGTAGGAAGTTTAGCAAAGAGGCAGAAGACTGGAGTGACAGCTCTGAGGGACCGTCACTATCTGAGACATATTTATAGGCATCTGGGCAGCAACAACAAGCCTAAAACACGCCTGGTTTAGGCTTGTTGTTGCTGCCCCATTTGTGTAAATAATTTGCAAACCGCCCCTTTTTGGTAAATATCGAATAAAAAATATTATTTAGGTTCTTTTGCCAAAGAAGAACATATATCAATGTCATAAAGCATCATAATATTATGTTCATAAGCATTAAGTCAGTTTTATAAATTATGAACAAGGCCTAAATAGTTTATTTGTAAAGAGCTATCAACCTAAGTTTATTTGTAAAAGATTAACGATTGTCTTCTTACAACAACCTAGTCTTGTAATGTCAAGTATCAATTAAGAACAAGACAAATAGACTTCTTATATAATCAATTATTTCTATGTTTCAATTTGGAATGTCATAGTTACTAATTCCTTAACAATATGTTTGGATGAAGCATTTTAAATGGGGAAAGTAATTTAAACAAGAATTTAAATTTCTTTAAGATAAAATTTAGTGTTTGGATATTTTATTTGGAATTTTTTAAAATTCAAGAAATTTTAAATAGAAATTTAATTTAACTAAAACTAAGTAATTATAATTCCTCACTCAAAGCAGAGAATATGAAAATTCTCCTCGGACTCTCTCGCTCTCACTCTCACTCTCATTCATTCCTTTCTATTATTCCTCTCATGCTCTTCCTCTCTCGCACTTGTTCCTCTCTCTACCAAATTGTGCATCCTCATTCTCTCTGAGGTAATATTTCATTCACTCCTTGTTCTTGTTTTCTTTGTTTTCGTTTTTGTTCTTTCACATTCTCACGATTCCTAAGCTATTTTTGTTTTTGTTTTTATTCTCTCTTTTTCCATTCAGAGTACGTTCTCTCTCTCTCTCTCTTCGTTCAAACTTTGCTTTCTCTCTCACGGTTGTTTGTAACAAGTTCGTCACCAGTCTCGCGATCTAGGTTTTGTTCTTTGTTTCATCAATTTGTATTTCGAGTTTGAATCGACAATTTGTGTTTTGAGTTTTGTATGTGACCTGTTTGTCTTGAATGAGATTATTTTCTTCTAGCTCCTCAAACCTTTTTCATTGGCCATTTCTACTTTAAAGTAGAAACCCCTTTATCTAGCTCATAACTACTGAGGCTGACTTAAATTTTTATTATGCTTTTTATTATGATTTTTGAGTGTTGAAGATTACTGAAGAAGAGTTTTCATTTGGATCTTGTATCTATCTAATGTTTTTGGGAATGATGATTGATGCAGGTGGTGATTGAGCTGTTTCTTGGATTGCTGCTCTGTTTTTGGACTGCACTCACTGCATCAGGGAAGTTTCTATCCATACACCTTCACTTTGAGGAGAACAGGTAACTAAATTAATGCTAGGATGTTGTAACTTGTAACTGTAATGAGATGAATATGAACTGAGGAAATTGATATTAAATTAGCATCTTGTAGCTATATATCCGTGTATCCTTTTGGTGTGTTCAATTTAAATATTCATCATCACTATATATCCCTGTATGCTCCTTAGCTTGTAGCTAGTTTGTTTCTCTTCCAACATTAAAAGTTAGAATATAGTTGTGTATATATGTATAATTTTCATATAAAATTATAGGTGGTTTTATGTGAAGTTTAACCAAAAAAAAAATCGAAATGATGGAGACACTTGCATATGGTTATAACTAACTTGCAATAATATATCCAACAATATAAAACTGACTGACTGGAAATAAAAGTAATTGTATTATTTTAGAATTTAATGGTTATGTTCTCTTTATTTTACTAAGGTATTTACTGTGAATTAATTAATACTTAGTAATTGTATTTTGTGAGAAAGAATTGTTACAAAATGAGTATGAAAAGTAGGAATAAGTAACCAAAGGCAGTAGGGTCCTTATAAAACAACGCCATGTATGGAGTGATTTCTATTTCTTAAAACAACTTTCTTGTTTTAAAACAACGCCCTGTATACTATGCAGTCCTCAATTAGATTTTTGTTTGCGGCCCTACTAAAATTACTTCACTTTGTCTCCATTTGAGTTTATCATATGACTTCTTTTGCATGGAAGACCATACCATTATGGCATTGTGGACCTAGCTAACGTAAAAGGTGGATTTTTTTTAATAAAGGATTAAATTATATGGTTTGTCCTAGTGTCAATATATTGGCCTTGTGGAAATGCATTGTCTGCAGTTAGTTTCCTTTTAGTTTTAGCTCTCACTTACATGAACTATAGGGGCTTAACCATAGTGGGTTGGGCTGCAATATTGTTGGGAATCTTTTCATTACTTCCTTTCATGGTTATAGGAATTATAACAATGCCTAGAATAAAACCAACTAGGTGGATCATGGTGGATTTGAACAAAGTGAACTTGGGTTTGTACTTGAACACTCTATTCTGGAATTTGAACTATTGGAACTCAAGTAGTACCCTTTCAGGAGTGGATAATCCTGGTAAAACCCTCCCAAGATCTCTTTTCTATGTTGTTATGTTGGTTGTTTTGGGGTACTTTTTGCCTCTTCTGGTGGGAACTGGAGCTATGCCAATTAACAGTGAGATAAGATATGATGGTTACTCTCATGGTTGAGCTTTCAAGAGATAATTGTTGCTGAGAACTTTTTGTACTATTTTGGGATGCTTATGGAGTATGTGGCATTTGTTAAGTTAAGGAGGAAATTTACATATGTTGAGAAGCTTTATGATGTGTGTGCTTCCATTACTACTGATATTCTGAAATGGAGAAACTGACAAATCATGTTTTATTATATTCATGTATAATCATGATATAATGGATAAATAAGCTAGTAAATAAGGAAATGATATATAAAGCTGATCGAACAATGTAGCAGTGCCCACTTTCAACTTTAAGATATATAGAGGTGATTGAACTTGCACTTAAAATGATGATATGACCAAACAACTGATCTTATCTTTGTGCATCTACTTTATTTGGGACCAGGGGGTTATCAATTTGATGATAAGCTTATATAGCAACTATGTCATGATACATGAAAGTAGCGAAAATTTTCCAGAATGAGTCAGATTGTGTAGCAATTTGGAAACTATATATATATAAAGCAAAAGGCAAAAAAAAATCAAAAACTGAATGAAGTTCACTTTAATGTGTCAGCCCAAGTGTGTCTCTCATTAAAAAAAAAAAAAAAAACCAGACAAAAGTATATCTTTTCAAAAGCTGGATCTTAATTGTTATTGTAATATTAAATTTAAATGTGATTATGTATATCCAAAACAATTGTAGAAGCTCATAAGTTAAAAATGTTAATGAAAATAAATATTATACTCTGGCAATTCTCTTTTCAGGAATACTATTTTTTTTAAAGAGACTCTAAAACTATTTTTTTTAAGGATGTTGAAAGAAGCTACGTAAGCTAGCTTTGGCATCTTTTCTTCTTTTTCCTCCAAGCCTATAATTATATTCAACCCAATCTGCACTGGACCAAGGGTGCAAAGACATTTTCCTGATCTTCTGTTGTGCCTAGAAAGTAGGTAGTGTAATTTGTTTTACACAAGCTAGTTAAGTAAGACATGTCTTACCAAAAGATTGAGTCTAATTTTACATGATTGAGTTACTCTACTTAGACCGACAAATTGACAAAACATAAGCCATACAGGTACATGTTCTTTAGAAATTCAGATTGTGTAAAATCGGAATTTCTAAGTGTAAAATCTTAAGGGTACTACCATTTTTCAATTAATCAAACCTGCTCATAACAAATATATTAATGCTGTGTATATAGATTGCTTACATACGGGAAAAATTTTATGTATGTGTTGGTGACTCATTGATTCTAATTGTTGTTGGCATATTCACCGTGAAATTTTTGGGTTATTTGAAAAGCAATGGTTTAATTATTATAGGATAAATAAGTTCATATATCTTGAATGAGTCCCTATATTTTTTCCTTATGGTTAATTATGTGTCTAGGTTTCAAAACTCTATACCAATCATTACTAATACAATGATTTTTTGTTGATGTGCAGGGATAGATCATGAGAATGTCTTTTGGCTTATGTAGGGACTACTTTTTTTTTTAATTAATCTTTTCAAACTATTTTGATGTCTTAGATTGTATGTTGAAATTAGTAATGTTCAAACTATTCTCATTTTTATATTTTTAATGACACTAGTGATAATATGTATGCATACCCAAGATCCAATCCATTATGTTATCAATTTTAGTAAAGAATTGTTCTTTACTTTATTATCATATTTATTGTTTTATTAAATTGTTAATTTGATAAGTTATTAATTAAAATTAGAGCCTTGTTATCATGATAGAGGTTGTGATAATAAGAAACAAGTTATTTATAATTTTAATCTAAATTTTTCTTGATCGTAGGATTATTGTGAATAGGATATCGATAACTCAGATAGATCAATATATGTGTAATGGTCTTTATTGGATAAAGATTAATAGATATAATTTATTAAATTGCATATATAGATGATGTACATGTGGATGTCATCATTGAGCTGACTCAATTGCAAATTTCTAATAGTTAATATTATCTTGATATGTCAATAGGAAATTCTTAAGAAGAAATATAATAGTTTCTTTTGACTTGAGATTATCATAGTAATTAACAAGTTATTTATTATTTTTAATTTCGAATACCTAATGCCTTAGTGCACTAGTTGAATGAATATTGGGTATGATTAAATACTTGTAAAATAATGATTAATCAAGAAGGAATCCATCAACTATAGGTAATGAGTTTGAACTCTATGATATAATTAAGACATTGGCCAGGACAATTGAATGAAAGAAGAAAAAAGTTTCTTAAGTCATTCATTGATTAAATGTGTTAGCTTATTAGAGTTTGACAATAATACTATACCCTAGAGTTAACCTTGAGCTGTAAATGATGGAAGGAAATATTACATTATTCGTCTATTGGTTCTTGAAGGTAAAAGATGTTTTTTCATGCTATCCGAACGTTAAGGAGTGTTGCTAGATGTCTACCTTGATCAGTATATTAATTTGATTAATATGTTATCGATTTAATATTGGACCTATATGGTCACACACAAACGAGTGTTCTAATCTCTGTTAAAGAAATTATTTTAATATTTGATGATGAATTAAATTAGAGAATTTAATATGAGCAAATGATTAATTAATTTCCTAAGAGGAAAATTTATTTGAAATTTGTTTTATAAGACATGCTATAAATGGTTGCACGTTAAAAGATTAGTTATCATCAACATGTATGCACTCAACATGTTGTTTGTTTCAATATAATTTTAAACCCAAAATAGATTCCTTTTTATTCTACTGTTATGAACACCCAATTTCCTTAGGTTTAGACACATCTATGCATGCTATTAAAATCTTATAATGATTTTGAAAGAAAATAGATTAAGTTCAGTATTAGAATAATTTTGAAATAACTTAATACAAAAAAATTTGAAATAACAATATATTCAATTTTTATTTAGATATATTTAAGTAATACTGATTTTATAAATTTACATACAATGTAAGTAGTAAATGTTAAAAGATATGACAAAAAAATGGTATATGTTAAAAGACAAAAATTTAAAAGAAAAAATGACCATCATAACATGTGGTGCATGATTCTCTAAAAAAAACATGTGGTACATGATATGGAGTTTGCTAGCTGCTAAATTTTTTGTTTATATGATAGCTATATATATATATATAGCTATATATATATAATGACCAAGCCTAAAAAAAAATAAAACAAATATTTTTTTTGGCGGAGGTCTCTGGTTCCCGACGCCATTGGCGCTAGAGCGGCGCCAAAAGCGTGGGAGATGCACCAAAACATTGTTTTTCTACACTAGAAGTGCCGGAACAGCGCTATAGGCGCGTGACGCGCGCTAGGGTCACTTAAGTGATCCATTTCTCACTGTTTCTTGGCAAAAACACCATCATCTTCTTCCTTTCTCCGTTTTCTCCATTGCTAAGCGAGAAAAGCTTCATAACCACTCACCCCTTGACCAAAACCCTTCGCATCCAATTTGAGAGTTGAAGGAAATCACCCAATAAACTGGATTCCAACCTCAGTTCTTTTTTAGAACCATCAGATGGGGAGATCGTTTTCTCCAAGGAACTTCACAAAGTTTCGATTTCGAGGGAAAAAAAGGCGTTTTAAGGACGTTCAAGCTTGGAGAAGCTGTCCTCTAGCCTTCCTTGACGTTTTAGAGGTAAGAAACACAAGTTTTACCGATTATTTGAGAATTTGTTTTTGAGATGAATAATGACCCATTTGAGTTAGAGCTGAAATTAGGCTTGGATCCTTTGAAAAAGTATGCTTAGGAGGTTGTTGTGATGAAGGTTTAACCTTGAAATATAACTTTTATGGATTTTGGAATTGGGTTGTGAGGAATGTATGTGTAGGAAGAATGTTAGTTAATTGATGATATTATGGTATGTATGGGCATTGGCGCTTTCACAAGATGTGTTTAGGAGACTATATAAATGGTGAAAAAGTGTTGAAGTAACCGTTTTAGTCACCTTGATAATTATCGAAATGTGGCATGGATAAAGCATTGAACTCTTTGAATTGGTTTATGAAGAGTCTTAGGGAGACTCTAGGGCCTCGGTTAGGCCAAGATAAATCCTATTAGGGGTCTGTAAGTCACCAATTAGGTGACTAGTCCTTATAACTTGGAAAAGAGTAAAAAGAGGTTAAAATGGAAAATAATAGCGTTTCTTTTCATGCAACGGTTGAGAACCGTTATTGATTGCTTGTATGCCTTTATGTAGGGTCTGATACAGAGGATATTGGTGGTTGTGACCACAAGGTCGGGAGAGCCAGTGTAGCACTTAGAGCAGGCAAGCTCTTTGTTCTTGGGAGTTTTCCCTTGACTGTGTTCCACCATAATCCGAGGGAGTGATGGTTATGGTATGTCATGATGCATGTGGTATTGAAATTGTGTCTTACTGCCTTTTAATTGAGAACATGTATATGATGTACACTATGATGATATGTTGTATGATTGATGAGATTCTCTGGCCAGTAGAATAGACTAAATATGGACTTCCTTTGGAGCCAGAGTATCGTGGAATAACTCTATGTGGTTAATTGACATAAAAACCTGAGAGAATGTGCCCTTAAGTGGTTGATCTTTTCTCAGGTAATGTTATATATGTTTTGTGTGTGTGTGTATATATATATATATGCTATATCTGTATTGCATTCTCGATGTTGGTAGTGCCCAACGGATTGACACTTGTGTTGTGATATACATGTGATGTTTTTTATGAGAGCCATGGTGGCTAGATTATGTGATGCCAATTTTGATGCTATATGTCATGGAAGTGAACCAGGGGGAGGAGATATAATAACCCTGAGTCCTGACGCGGATGGCGCAAGCATCTGCGCGGATAGCCCTGGTTTTCTGTAGAATTTCTTCTGCAAAAACCAGTGCAGAGGTGTGGTGCGGATGACGCCAGTGTGGCGTGATCAGCGCCATTCCCACTTGCAACTGGCGTGAGTGGCGCCAGGTTCACGCTATTAGCGCCATTGTTTCTGGATTCTGGCGTGAGTAGCGCCATATTGGGGCGAGTGGCGCCACAGTTCTGGAGTTTGATGCTGTTGGCGCGAGAGTGGCGCGGATGGCGCCCTTGTTTCTAGAGGTTGGTGCGGAGGGCGCCAGGGGCTCTGGATGTTGGCACGATCAGCGCCAGAGTGGCGTGATCGGTGCGGCATGTCGGCCAGGCCCAGTATAAAAGGGTCAAATTACGAATTCTGGACCCATTTTCGCCTTCTTCTTCCTCTGAACGCCTAAACCTCCATTGTTGAAGCTCCAAGCTTCATACTTTCACCTTAGTTCACCAAAACAAGTTCCTTGAACCTAAATCTTGTTGGAAAACACCTAGTGAGCTTAAATCCTCCCTTGAAATTTCTTAAAACCCCTTAATCAGAGAAGTTCCTTTCTTAAGGGAAAGTTGAAGAACTTGAGTTTGGCGAGGAACAACGGCTTTTCACGGACACCCGGGCTAAGGGAAGAGGTCAAGAGGCCTTCCTCACCATTTCTGAGGTAAGAAACTCGAGATTTCCCAGTTGATTTGTGAATTGGGGTTTTGAGTGAATAGTGACCCACTTGTGATAGGACTTGTTTTAGCCTTGGGCCCTTTAGAAAGACATGTTTAGAATGTTGTGAGGATGAAGGATTAGCTCTCAGATTGTAATTTGGTGAACTTTGATTTTCGCTCTAGGTTTATGCATGTGTGACTTGTGTTTTGAGTCACTTGATGTGGATATGACATGCAAGAGCCTTGTTGATGGTTTTGATGTGCCTGAGAGGCCATATGAACGGTGTCTTGTGTGTGATATGAACCGTTCAAGCCCTGTGTGTATTTTGAGTAATTGAGCTTTTGGGTCTGGTAAGAGCTTTGAGCTCATTTTGATCAGCTTGCATTGAGTCTATGGTGACTCTAATGTCATGATTAAGCTGTGATAGACCTCTGAGGGTCTGTGAGAGGCCTAGTGTGCGTTGGACTATGATGAACCTTAAGTTAGAGGACCGTTTGATGTGTTGATGCATTGTATGCTTGAATTGGGTTGTGGTATGTGTTTGTGTGCCTTGTTTAGGGCGTGACACCAAGGGTGTCAGTGGCGTAGGCCACCGAGCAGGGAACGAACTGTAGAGCTCGGCTTTGCCAGATAAGTTCTTGGTCCCTTGGAGATGTTTCCCACTTGTGTGCTCCACCACACTCCGAGGGAGTGATGGTTGCATTCATGATGCATTCATTGTTGGTTGTTGCATTCTCATAATGATATGTATGCTGCATCTATGCTTGAACATGTATGATGCCTGTTGATAGATATCGACCTCCCTAGGAGGAGAGTGCACCTCCTAGCTTGGTTTGCTCGTGGGTGATGATGATCCCTTAAGACCAAGAGATAGGTGTGTCCCGTCGCGATTCATTGCCTATTGTCGGAGGTACCATATACGTGCGTCCATGCTTAGCTTGTGATAACCCTAAGTCCCAGCCCGTATGGCGCAAGTCTGGGCGCGAACGGCGTTGAATTCTGCAGAAAACCTTCTGCAGAACTGTGGCGCTCCTGACGCCACAGCTTCTGGAGTGCGGCGCTGATGGCGCGAGAGTGGCGCTCCCCGCGCCAGGGTCTCTGGTGGTTGGCGCCTGGGGCGCAAGGCAGGCGCGGGTGGCGCTAGACCACCCAGCAGACCTGTTCTTCTGTGCAGCCGACGCGAGTGGAGCCATTTGTGACGCGGGAGGCGCTAGACTCTCTGGTAGTTGGCGCTCTTGGCACTGGAGGCTAGCGTTGATGGCGCCGGAGACTCTGGAGGTTGACGCCCCGAGCGCGGGATTGGCGCAGATGGCGCTGCGGTTCATGCAGCCAAAGTGGCGTGATCAGCGCCAGAGTGGCGCGATCAGCGGGGCAGCTCTGACAAGACCACTATAAAAGGCTGGGGTCGCGATTTTCAGAAGGAAAACTTGGTTTTTTTCTTCCTCCAGCACCCCACCTCCATTGCTGAAGCTCCAAGCTTCATTTCTCCTCCTTAGTTCACCAAAAACACTTCCTTAAACACCTTTTGTGATGAAAATCACTTGTGGAGCTTGAATCCATCCTCCATTCCCCTTAGAACCCACTCATTGTGAGAATCCCTTTCTCATGGGAAGTTCGTGGAACTCGAGTTCTGCGAGGAACGACGACGATTCGTGAGTACCCGAGCTAGGGGAAGTCGTCCTTGGGCCTTCTTTGCCATCTTTGAGGTAAGAAACTCGAGAAACTCCGCTTGATTTATGAGTTGGGGTTTTGGGTGAATAGTGACCCTCTTGTGATAGAGCTAGTTTTAGCTTTGGGTCCTTTGGAACATGTGTTTAGAATGTTGTGAGGTTGTAGGATTAGCTCTCAAATGTGAGTTTGGTGAACTTTGTTTCTTGGCTCTTTGTGATGCATGCTAGTAGATGGGCTGAGTTGCTTGGCCATGTTTTGACATGCAAGAGCCTAGGTTTGTGGCTTTGATTGCCTCGGGAGGTTAGTGGAACGGTGCCTTGTGTGTGAAAGAGCCGTTCAAGCCATGTGTGAGCCATTGAGCCTTGGGCTTGTGTTGAGCTTTGAGCTCTTGATGTTGGCTTGCACCGAGTCTTGTGATGACTCAAGTGCCGTGTGGGCATGAGATAGACCACCGAGGGTCTATGAGTTGGCTTGTGAGTGATAAGCCTTGTTGAACCTTAAGATAGACGATTTTGTGGTCTTGGAAAGGATTGTGATTCCTTTCATCTGAGGCGGTTGAGAATCATACTTTATGCATTATGCCTTGTATGGCTATGTGGAAGATTGATGTATGCTTATGTACCTTGTTTAGGGCGTGACACCGCGGGTGTCAGTGGCGTGGGCCACAAAGCAAGGGAAGAACCGTAGAGCTCGGCTTTGCCAGGTAAGTTCTTGGTCTCTTGGGGATGTTTCCCACTTGCTTGTGGTCCACCATACTCCAAGGGAGTAGTGGTTACATTCATGATACATGTATTATTGGTTGTTGCATACTCATGATGATATATGTTTGTATCTGTGCTTGAGACATGTATGAAGCCTGTTATTTAGATCTTCTAGCCAGTTAGATATATATGGACCTCCTAGGAGTAGAGTGCACCTCCTAGTTTGGTTTGCTCATGGTTGATTGGATCCCAGGGTGATGATGATCCCCTAGACCAAGAGATAGGTGTGTCCCGTCGCGGTTGATTGCCTATTCTCGGAGGTACCATATATGTGCATCCATGCGTAAGGGGTAGCTTCCGATGGGATGGCACGGGTGTGAATTCCGGTTTCACACTGAGGTCGGCGTTGACTCGGTCCGCCGTACATAGAGCTAGATAGCTTGCTTGTATTGTTATGAGGGCTGGGAGGCCAGTTTGTTGTGATACCCTGATGACTTGTGTCATGGTGAGTGAGCCAGGGTGGAGGAGATGCCTCCAAGGACCTTGAGCTTACTGAGATGTTTATCTCACCCCGTGTGGGGCTTATGTTATTTCAGGTGATGCTTCTGGTAAAGAGGAGTGGTCTCAGGGCGGGAGCTCCCAGTAGAGACTGTACCTGCTAGTTTGAGAGGGAACAGCGGAGAGCTTGGAGCTCGGCTCAGCTTTTGGGGTGTTTTGTGCCTTGTAGAGGGAAGGCATGTGTGTGCACATGTGGCATTTTGAGTTGTATTTTGTACATGTTATGTGTGCCCTATGGTGAGGAAGGATCCTAGGGATCAGAAAGCGCTCGGACGCTTATTCTTTTGTATAGATACTTCGAGTGTCAGACAGTGTATATTTGTACATAACCAGTTCTGTTATGTAATGTTTATGTTTCCTCCTGTTTATATCTTTAAGATATTTATGCTATCTGCCTATGGTTTGGTTGTATGATCTGGTTAAGCAGGGGCTTGTCTTATGCCTTGTGATGGATTGTTTGATATTCCATACATAATGTAATCAAGAAATATGATTTTGGTTTTATGCTTCCACTAAACATGTTTTAATTAAGTGATTAAGCGCTAATCTGATATAATCATAATGATAATACACCGGGTGCACACGGGGTGTTACATAGCTCCCGATGGGATGGCACGGGTGTGAGTTCCAGTCTCACACTAAGGTTGGCATTGATGATGATATGCCGTACATAGAGCAAGATGACTTGCTTGTATTGTTATGAGGGCCGGGAGGCCAGTGTGATTGTGATGCGCTATGTTTGTGTCATGGAAAGTGGGCCAGGGTGGAGGAGATGCCTCCAAGGACCCTGAGCTTATTGAGATGTATATCTCACCCCGTGTGGGGTTTATGTGGTTACAGGTGATGCTTTTGGCAGAGAGGAGCGGTCTCAAGGCGGAAGGCCCCAGCAGTGACATTGTAGCCTGGCTGTGGATAGCAGAAAAGGAGTTGAGTAGCTCATTTTGCTTTGATATTTGTCTTGTACCCCTGTAGAAGGAAGGTGTGTGTGTGCACACATGATATGTTTGTATATGCCTTGTATAGTTTTGTATACCCTCATGTGAGGAAGTGGTTTTGAGACCAAGGCCAGTGTTGGCTCATTCTTTTGTAGAGACACAGGTAGTGTCAGATGATGATGTATATATATGTATAAAACATGTTTATGATATGGATATGAAGTTCTTCCTGATTATATTTGTGAAATATTCTAGTTTTCCTGCCTATGCTTATGTTATACTGGATCAGTAGGGGCTTGTTTATGTTACATGTTGTCTGTGTGGTGATGTATTTTATATTCCATTCATAATGTAATCAAGAAATATGGTTCGATTTCGCTTCCGCCAGTTTTTAAATAAAGTGATTGAGCACTATTCTGATATTATAAATGTTAATACACCGGAGGCCTACGGGGTGTTACAGGAGAGGCCTCAAAGAACCCTGAGTTTACTAAGATTGTATCTCACCTCGGTTGGGAATTATATTTTGTAGGTGATGCTCAGCGAGCGGATGATGGATCCCAGGACAAGAGGTCCGAGTAGGGATATGGTTTTGTGTGAACCTTAGACATATTATTTTGAGAGCATGTTAGCTCATTGTTTTTGTTATGCCTATTTTTTTTGTACCCCTGAGGGGAAGATGCACAATTAATGTACATTGTTGTATATTTTGAGAGATATTGATGTATGTTAAGAGGACAGGGTATGAAATACCTTTTTTTTTTTATACAACCATTATTGAGTTACATTTATTGAGATATATGTATATGGCTTATTTAGTCCTCTAGTTGTATGATGTGAGTATTTACCATACATAATGCAAAGATGATATTGTTGTTGACGTATGATGACGTCATTTTGTTATTTGCTTTCGAATTTATTATCTTTAATTAATTGTTGTGCTTAACGACCATAATTGAATGTTAATGAACCAGATGCATACGGGGCGTTACAATATAGATAAGATGTATTTATAAGTTTGATACATGTGTCAATATATAATGTTATCACATTTCTTATCTTATAATGATTGTCTAGCATCTTGATAAATGTGTCAACATATATAATGAATATACATAACATTTATATAAAAAAAAAAGTATCTGCATTAATAAAATAGTATAATTTAGTAAAATATATATTTTTATAATTTTCATAATTTTTAAAAAAGTAAATTAAAATTTAATTTTTTCATAAAATTATATTTAATTTTAACAAAACAATAATTTTATTATTTGAACTTAATTTGCATTATATTCAATAATAAATTACACTCTCACCTCTTGAATATTTTTTCAAAATTACACATAACACCAATCTTTATATATTACTCTAAAATAGTATAATTTTTTATAATTTAGTAAAAATTATAATTTTTTTATAATTTTCATAATTTATAAAAAATAAATTAATTTTTTTAGGAAATTATTTCTAATTTTAACAAAAAAATAATCTTATTAGTTGACCTAATTTATATTATATTCTAAAAATTATACTTTCATCTCCATAGCTTTTTTTAAATCACACATAACACTGCTTTTATATATATATATATATATATATATATATATATATATATATATATATATATATATGCTAACATCCCTTAAAAAAAGATTTAACAAACAGAGAATATATGTATGATTTTTCTAAATCTTAGGAGTGTCTAATGTAATTTACTTTATATTTTATTTGACATGCAAACCAACACCTAAAAGATAAAAAAAGAAAAAGAAACATATGACTCCATAGTTGATGGAGAACTGGGCCAGAGTGTTGTTTTGTTGAGCCCAGACAGGTTTTTGTGTGTGTGTGTGTGTGTGTGGGATATGACTTGTGTCGTCTCTTTCTTCCACCGGTGACTCTAAACTACGCGCACGTGCCTCCGGCCAAGGCAAATCGGAAAATGGGTGTGGACTATTACAAACTTCTTCAAGTGGATCGAAATGCCAGTGATGAGGATCTCAAGAAAGCGTATCGCAAGCTTGCTATGAAATGGCACCCTGATAAGAACCCTAACAACAAAAGGGATGCTGAAGCCAAATTCAAGCAAATCTCAGAAGCCTATGATGTATGTTTTCTATCACCCATCAATTAGTCTCAATGTAATGCCAATTGGGTTGTGCAAAAAAGTTAAAACTTTTATCAAAGTTTTCAATGTTTTTGTTTGTTTCTTTCAATTAGAGTTCTTAGGTGTTGAATTTCGTTTTTTTTTTTTTTTTAATTGTGATTTGGAGAATTGGAATTGTGGATTTTACATCAATATTTATTCCATCCAATCTCGATGTATTGCCAATTGGGTTGTGAAAACAAGCGGATGGGTTTATCAAAGTTTCCATTTTTTTCTATTCTTTCTTACAATTTGATCATTTGGGGGTCCAATTTTGCAATTTTTTTTAATGAGTTTTGTTGTGATTTGGATAATTGGAATCATGGGTTTTGCTGGTGATTTGATTCGTGAATAGGTTTTGAGTGATCCGCAAAAGAGGGGTGTGTATGATCAGTATGGTGAGGAGGGATTGAAAGGGCAGGTGCCACCCCCAGGTGCTGGTGGATTTTCCGGTGGCAGTGATGGCGGACCCACGATGTTCCGTTTCAACCCGAGAAGTGCAGATGATATATTCTCGGAGTTTTTTGGATTTTCAAGTCCCT
Source organism: Glycine tomentella (assembly GCA_007407185.1). NCBI lineage: Eukaryota > Viridiplantae > Streptophyta > Magnoliopsida > Fabales > Fabaceae > Glycine > Glycine tomentella. Next base: position 454,553 of record PYAF01002033.1, on the reverse strand, counting down.
ATGGAATGGGGGATATGGGTGGCCGTGCCGGTTCATCTGGCTATCCCAGATTTGCAGACGACCTTTTTGCTTCATTTAGTAGGAGTGCGGCTGGCGAAGGCTCTGGCAATGTGCCAAGGAAAAGTGCTCCAATTGAGAAAACACTGCAATGCAGTTTGGAGGATTTGTACAAAGGGACTACCAAAAAAATGAAGATTTCCAGGGATGTGATTGATGCCAGTGGGTGAGCTATCTATCTAGTTTAACTTGTTGTCTTCTTCCTTTTCTTAATTTCATGAAGAACATATGAAGTTGCTTGTTGTAAATGTGATTGTTGTTGTATGAACTTGACTTGCTAAATTCCAATTCGGGCTTGATCATTTTCTTTGTTATATATTTCTTTTTGAGTTTGGTACTGATAATTTTGGTTTGAAATTGAAATATATGTTTACAGTTTTGTAGGCTCAAAGTAATCAACTTTTCATTATATGCTCAGAGTTTGATTTGTTTCCTTTCATTTTTCATACAAAAATCCTTCTGTGGCTTCTAATAGATATAGATTATTGTTACTATATATTTTATCATTTTCTATTCAGTAGGTGGAATTGTTGCTAAATATGTAAGTGCTGTGTATTTATCTTATTATTTTTTAATTGATCATGTGCATCCTATAACTTCCTGCCTTTGTTGTTCCATATTATTTGGTATGTTCATCAGCACAAAAATAATGTCAGTTGTGTTCCATAAATGCAAAAGTTGAGGAGATATGATTGTCCTTAGCAGTGTTGTTAAATAGACATCATGGTGGACTTTTTGCCAACTCCCATGGGCAATTTGTGAAGGGAGGCCTGCCATGGTGGCACCATAAGGGGCAATGGCGTGTTTATATGGCGGAATTTTGGCCTTTTGCCATGTGCCACCATCCGCCGTAGATAACACTGGTCCTTAGTTAAAAGACTCATATTAGTGCTGTTTTAATCTAGAGTGACCTGTTAACTCTATGGAGTATATACCACTTTGTGTTAGTTGTTTCATTACCCAAAAATATTGAGGTGAATGAATCTACAAGTAAAATGAGGATGTTAAATCATAAATGTGGAGGTTAACATGCCTGGAAAGCTGGGATAGGGATAAATTATTGGTTTATTGGTATTGAAGATATAAAAGGGAATTTAGCCATGTACAAATATTCGGTTTAGGCCCATTCTTTGTAAAAGAAGAGGCCATTTATGATAATATATTGTTGGCGGTGGGTACATTGATAGACATATGCCATTATTGATAGGACAAAACTCAGATACAAAATACTACTATAGTTATTGGTGGTGTTATTCTCCGATCAAAATCGGCGTTTTATCTCAGAAATCGCTGCTGATTTTAGTTACCAAGATGAAAGCTTTGATTGGTGAGATAAAACATCAATTTTGATTGGAGAACAAACAATACAAACCATAAACTATTGTATCTAAGTTTTCTCCTTATTGATAATGACTCGGGGATTTTATATCTATCAGACTTGTGATAAAGAGTATGGTGTTGCACTCATGGTTAAGGCATGGAAGAATATGTGTATCCAGATGATTGAAAAACAGTGTTATCGATGGCGGATCATAGTGGTCAGCCCAAAATCTGCCATATAAATATGGAGGATGGCATCGCAGAAGCATGGCAGACACACACACATATAAAATTTCCTTGCAAGGTAGCGTTGAACAGTCACAAAGTTCAAATGGAAAAAAGGAGGGGTTGAGGGCCAACTTAAGAGCAAGGTTGAGTTAGAACGAAACAAGAGTGAGGTCATGGGAAATGAGGCGGAACAGAGACTGAGTAAAGAAACTAGAAGAAATAGTGAAGTCAAGGTTGCTTGAAAAGGGAAGATGCCAGAGATTATCATCACCAGAGATTGCCATTGCTGGTGATGATCATTACTGGGTGGTCACTGATTAGGTTGTTTTGCTGGAGAGAACATGAGTTGTTTGGATTTTTAGGTGGGCAGTCAATTTGTTTAATGTTTGGAGCATTGGTTGTGTTGGGTTGGGTTTTAGGGTCTTTTAAATTTGGGCCTGAGTTGGCTTTTAGGGTTTTTAATTTAGGTCTGGTTTGGGTTGGGTCAAATGACCCAAAATTCATTTTTTTCTTTTTCCCTCTCACCGATTTCTGCTGCTGTCTCTCTTTTTTCATCTTCTTCACACTCCGCTATTTCTTCAATGTCTGCTGCTACTTCCATGGCCGCTACATGAAAAGCAGCGACCATAGCCCGCCATGCGAAACCCACCATGCCACAGCCATAGAATGGCAGTCTGAGAAATCCACCACTGCAATCTGCCATGGTGCAGCCACCGCCACCTTTTAACAACACTGTTAAAAATGAATTTTGGAATTTGATTGAATTGTTGGAACTTGGTTGGTTGAGAAGTTTTCAACTCAGTATTTGCCTGGCTTACATTTGTGACTGTAGTTGATAGAAATTGGGCTTTGCATCTGAATATAACTATGAAATCAAATACTACTTTTGTGTGCTGTTTTAGCCATCAAGTGAGAACTTGCTGTTACAGATGTTATTAAAGTGGGCATCTGGACGAAGACATCATTGATTTGGTTATGGAATTTTTTGGGATTCAATTGATAGTTAATCTCTTGGCTGAGAGATATTGGTTTAAGGGTTGATGAGAAGTTTTAGGACGTTTTACTAGGCCCCATATCTCTAGTGAAACATGTGTATTTTCTGTAGATTATAGGTGCAAATGTTTTTGTCACTCATTGCATCTGATTGAGATCGTTGGCTTATAATATGTGTGTGTGTGTGTCTGTTGAAACCTCAAATTTTCTTGTTTATGCTTGCAAATTAAAACTGTTTACAAATTGATTAATGCTAGTTCCAATGCACCAAAACTAAGAAGCAATGGTTGTTGTGGAGCAAACTTACGTTTGAGAGGTTGCGAGCATATAAGCAAAAACACACTAAAATTTGTGTTAATTGAGAAACATTAGCAGTTAGGCATGTTTGTCTACATTGCATATTTCTTTAATATATGGCTAACAGTCCAGATAATTCATGTCAACCAGTGAATTCTCATCATAAATGGTTCTCGTTTCATGGAAATTTTCCTTCACGTCATTGACTAGTCTGTGCTAGAAAATAGAAGGGTATTTAATATTTATTGCATGTCATGTCATTGACTTAATCCATGTGCCAGAAAATAAGGACTCAGTTATAAAATTATTTTGTAAGCAACTACTTCTTTACATAGACAAGGAAAAGTCATTCCCCTTGTTTTTATTAGTTGGCATTAGGTATATTAAAAGTAATATGGAATATTAATTGAGTGACCAAGCAAGTAATCAACTACTTGTTTTCTTATTGTGTAGGAGGCCCACCACTGTAGAGGAAATTCTAACCATTGAGATCAAGCCGGGCTGGAAGAAAGGAACAAAAATAACTTTTCCCGAGAAGGGAAATGAACAAAGAGGAGTTATACCATCTGATCTTGTTTTTATTATTGATGAGAAACCTCATGGTGTCTTCAAAAGGGATGGCAATGATCTTCTTGTCACACAGAAGATATCTCTTGTTGAAGCTCTGACCGGTTACACAGGACAGCTGACGACGCTTGATGGGAGGAATCTTACAGTCTCCACCAATTCCATCATTAGTCCGACATATGAAGAAGTAATTAAAGGAGAGGGAATGCCAATTCCCAAGGAACCTTCCAAAAAGGGAAACTTGAGGATCAAGTTCAATATCAAGTTCCCCTCTAGACTCACATCAGAGCAGAAAACTGGCATTAAACGATTATTGACATCTTAAAACTCTGGTGATGCCTCTCCTTATCACATACCGAATCGTGTAAGATTGGAATTATTTTTTACTCAGTTTTCAATTTTCAAATGGAAATTCTTTCCCTTTGCGAGATGGTTTTCAGTTAGAACATTCTATTAGAAGTTTGATATTTGTTTGCTGTTTCATATTTATTTAGTTTCGGGTCTTAATGAAAAAAAATTCTCTTAAGCACTTGCCTACTTGTTTCTACAAAAATGTTTTGGAAGAGTTCAATTTGTACACTTGTAGATTTGGATCTTTATTTTCGTCATGTCTCTTTTTCGTTGTATAAATTCGTTTAATCATTTAAGCAATCCACCTACACTTTGGAGGGATGGTTGAAACTACTTATTGACTTGATGAGTTTGCACGTGTTTGGTGGTTAAACTATTTATTGGCGAAGTTTTAGCACTTACTATCCAGAATAAAGATATATATATATACATATGTGTGTGTGTGTGTTAGTTACTTAATCAAGGAACTAAGGATATATGAGAAGTTAAAAGCCGAAATATGATTAAATTGTTAAAATTAATTCAAATTAATAATACTATTCAAGGGATAAAGTTATCAATATTTCCTACACATTGGCATGATAATTTCAATGGCTTGGCTTTGCACATCCTAACACAGTTTGCTCTAAACTTCCACTCCATGAGTTGGCAGGAAAGGCATTACCTAAGGATTAATCCAAGGGGAGCCTTTTGTGGTGGCAAGGGGACTGAGCCTGTTTTAATTACTTGAAACTGAGCTTCTCATTGTGCTCTTTTAGAAATTTAATGTTTAAAGCGGGGTGGAAGGATTTTTATGTCCTCATCTTATCTGAAATTTTGATAGGATCATTTATTTGATTTTTTTTAACCGCCGTAATTAAGGTATTTGATTTTTTATGGGATCCTTAAGATATTTCCACAAATTTTAGTTTTTTGAGTAAGTTATGAGACTAATTATTGATATGGGATATAATTATACTTAAAATTCATTATTCCTCTCTAAGAGTGTATTTTGTGGAATTGAATCCAAATTCTCTCTCACAAATTCAAGTGTGTTGCCAAATGAGTTACATTATTGAGTCATTTGTTTGAATTTATGTAGGATAAGATTGAGTCAATCCAATTTATTAACTTATATAATGTGTAGTTACATAGTAGAATAAAATAAATATGAAATTTAAACATTAAAGTATAATATATTTATAATATATGCTTCAAAATATCATATTATAGTATTATACCAAAAATATTATGCGTTAAATTAAAAAGTTTATTTCATAAAAAATTAGAAGTTTATTTATAATATATTGTTAAAAAATTGTACTTTTGAAATGAATATAAAAGACTATGGATTAAATTGGGATGACATGAAGTATAATTTAAATTCGTCAACAAAATACATGGTCTAATTTCTAGAATTTAAACTCATCGAAATCAATGTGATATTAATGGGATGTGGATAGGTCATGCATGTTCATCTTGAGAGAGATTCTATTGACTAATCTAGCATTGTGTTCCTTAACAAATAGTGGCATATATCAAATTATACAATTTGACTTATCTTGCTAATGCATCAAATTTATACATTTAAGCATTTTCGTAGTAATCATTATTGACTGCATAGCACCTTAACGCTTTAAGATATAAAAAATTTAGGATTAGCCAAATTGGCTTGAGTGAAGGATGTAAATTTGCACTTATCACATTTGATGAGGACCTATTATCTTCCTGAATATAATAAAGTGGATAGTGGACAAGGTTTACCTTGACAAACTTCACTTTTGTATTCTATTGACCACAAATAGAGCATATTCCTGACACTTATTTACCTTACACATCAAAACTCTAAAGTCTAAATCTCTTGGGTAAGGCAACCATCTTCAAAACTTTTTGGAGGAGGGTTATCCTTATCCCACAATCCATCTAGCTTTAATCTTTTCATTGCCTTTTACTTAGAACAACCTTGCAATTGTTTGTAAGAATTTCTAAAGCGGTCTAAACATGTTAATAATAAAGAAACATCTTCAAATAAAAACTTAGGCGGAAACGTTATCAGATGAGAATACTAACCTCCAACCATTGCTATTTGATTCCTTCATTCCTTGATTCTGTGTTATTGTCGTAACCCGTATTCTAACTTGGTTTTTCCAAACCCTCACTAAAAGAACATATATCACACTAGAAGGAAGGGAGGTTGAATAATGAGTTTGAATAAGATGTTAAAATAGGTTTCAAATGTGTGTGTACACACACACACACACACACATATCGTCTAATAGATATAAAAAAACAGTTGTAACAAAGGTTTTCAAAAGTAGACTTGTTAGTCCAAGTGTGTAAATATATGCATAAGAAAATATAAGTTAAATAATAAAGAGCGAAGTAAAAATACTTAATTTATAATGGTTCATTCAACCTTTAGAACATGTAATGGGTTTTACTAATCAAATTGATTACAAACAAGTTTTCTAACCTTCCACTCCTAGCTATAACTAGTATTCTCAACGCCACTTTTGACACACCTTTAAACTCCTCCTTAGTTTAAGAACACCAAACTTAGCACTATGCTTTTTTAGATAAATGTAACAAAGTATCAACTATAAATTTGGACACGATATATTGAATCTTAAAAAAGAAATTTTGTATGGATAATTTAATATAATTTATACTTCCTCCATTATAAAATAATGGTATTTTCAGGTTATGCATACCAATTAAGAAACATTCAATTGATTTAAATTTAGCAAAAAATATTCTTAGTTTTTCAATTACTCTTGTCATTAATTATTCCACCATCTACCAATAACAAATACATTATATCCTTTAGGTCTCCACCAACTTTTTTTTAATAATAAACGCCTTTTTTGAAGAAAGTATTTATTAATCGTCTTAATTAGATATAAGAGTATTATAAAAATAAATCTTAAAAGTTAAAAGAATATATTATTTTGAAAAAAAATCTAAAAGAAACTACTATTTTAAAAAGTGAGAGTAATTATGATAATAACAATAATAATAAACAGATATTTTCATGTTAAAGGGTGTCACAATTTTTTTAATCACAAAAATGTATGCGCTCATGGTAAAAATATATTATAAATTATTTATTGTTACTTAATTAACATATTTTGAAATTTCAAATTTACCAAATTAGGGTTTTTGTTTAATGCAGAATTAGAAATTTAATTTTTGTATTATAGGAGATAAATGCTTATTTTTATATAATTAAAATTTAAAATAAATAAATATTTTTAATATAAGTTAAATTATAATTAAAAATTATAATAACATTTAATTATATTAATTATATTTGGGATTTAAATTGTAATATAAGATTAATTTTAATTGTTAAAAATTTAATATTGAAATTCAATTTAGAGATAGAGATATTGAAAAGAAAAAAGAGAGAAAATATTGAGAATATCTAATAGAATGATTTGTTGATATAAAGTATCAGTAACACCAAGTTATTATACCTATAAATAGATCTAAACAACTACTTAATGATTTGTAGGTTGATAAAAGCCGCTATCATTTCTGAACAAATTTCGATCAAACCACTTGTCAGTAAATTTCAAACACATGATTTAGTGACAAATGAAAATAAACATTTCACATGTGTATTAAATCTACATTTAGTTGTGCCTATCATTGTAAAATCTTCTATTATAAAAGAACGAAACAAGACCATCGTATGTACACCAATTTATCTAAACAGTTGCTTTAATTTTCAACAAATTAAAGACCAAATCCCCATCATGGTCAATCCTTTGTCTTCTTCATGTGGTATGCAATATATTTTTTTTTATTTGACACTTACTTAATCTACCTATTTTTTTAATCATGTGTTTGAATTATATGTAATTAAGCTTACCTTAAAAGAATAACATCATGTACATAATTCATAGCTAATTTTGTGACACTGCGTGTTTATGTGCAGGTTAACATGAAGTTTACCTCTAATGCAATGATACTTTCATTCTCAATACTACTCTGTTGGTACCAAGTACATCATATTCACTATATTAAAAGCATGAAAACCATATAAAGATAACTTTTGTATCTGAAAGTTTTGAAATGGGACCAAGATCCATTGCAACAAAAACATATGAGAATACAAAGTTTCGAAAAGGTCATGTTTGAATTAAGGGTTTTGATGCCGAACTAGTTGATTAAGAAGGGAACTCTATACCTTTGTATGAAACTTACCTTCATCATTGGTTTGCTATAAATTACCATGAAAATATTACTATGTTACCTAATCCTAGTCTTCATTGTTTCGAGGATGCTTTTTTCCCCCCCAAAGAAATGAAGACACATGTAACGATGGTATGCTTTCACATTATTGGGGATTTGAAGTTGAATCACGAGGAACAACCTCAAACATTCCCGATCCTTTTGCTATAGAACAAAGTAACCTTACAAAAATTAGAAATGGATATGAAAAGAAATGGTTGCTGAACATCATGCCCATTGATACACGTGGTGCATAAGATAAGAAAGTTTGCACTAAATGTAGATGTGACCATATGCATCTCTCAAAGGACTTTTACAATGTCACAAGGGATATACATAACCAAACATTGACTACAAATTATAAAGGATATCTCTTTTGTTGTGATGACAACTTATAATGCAAAAAAATAAACGGTTCTCAAGGTTCAACGATAATGATTTCCTTAAGATACAAAATAAGTTGGGTTGATTGGAACAAATACTAAATACCAATTAAGGTTTACATACTTGATTCCACCGACAAAGTGATGTCTCTACCATATCTATCAATGATATTTTTCATGGTAGAGCACTCCAAATTATCAGCTCTGCAAAATAAGAAACAATCTCAGCAAATAAAATGTGTGAGAGGGTAGGAGTCCCTCTACACACCTTAACTCCACAGAGCTCACCGTTACACTTGGCTTTTTTGAGAAGGGAAGAAAGACTCTCTATACAAAGGATAAATAAATAAGGTGACTGTGGGTCACCTTGTCTCAACCCTCTCCTAGGAGAAATAGGTCCAATAGAATACTCATTAATCAACACTGAATAATTAACAATTTCCAGACAAAGTTTGATCCATCCCACTCATATTTGGTGAAAACCTAGTTTAGACATTATTTTCGTAAGGTAGTCCAAGTCAACTCTATCAAAAGCCTTACTGATATCAATATTCAAGGCCACCTCACCAAATTTCCCTTTGCTTTTGCATTTCATGTAGTGGATGGTTTCTAAAGAAGCTGAAACATTATTAATGAAAGACAAACCCTCAACAAAAACAACATTTTAAGGAGAAATGAATTTAGGAAGCAAAGGTTTCAGCCTGTTTGCAAGAGTTTTTGAGATAATTTTATATAGAACATTGCATAAAGAAATAAGACGAAATTCCTTCATAGTAGTGGGGTTATTTTTGGGAATTAGAACAGTGGTGATGGAGTTTATTTGGGGGGGGGGGGGGGAAGCCATTTTCTAGCCAATTTGAAGCTACAGAAAAAATCTTTTGCCCACAAAGGTGCCAATTTTTTTTTGTGTGTAAAAAGTAGGGTTAAGGCCGTCTCTGGTCCTCGGAATTTGTTAGAGTGCATTTGGAAAAAAAAATTAACTCATAGAAAGGGGCCAAAAAGTTTATTATGATCCTTAACAAAAATACAAGAAATAAAATGATAAAGATCACTGGTTACATCATTCAAATTACTTTGGAACAAATTTTTAAAATAATTTTCCACTATATGACAAGTTCTGGGGATCATATGAAATTGTACCATTTTTTTGCAGTTAGGGAAGTGATTTTATTCTTCTTCTTGAGAGAAGTGGTTGAGGAGTGGAAGAATTTGGACTTGATGTCTCCGTTCTTGAGCTGAAAAATCTTTGATCTTTGCTTCCAATAAAGCTCTTCCTGGGTGATAAGGTTGGATAGTTTCTCACTAACTTGAGCATAGGCAATTGCAGATGATGCCTCAGGATCTCCAATTCAGGTCTATCAGAGTCAATTTTTGAACTGAATATGGTCCTTAAATTTTTTCCCTACTCTTTATATCTGTAGTACAAATTTTTATTTTTGAAATAAGGTTAGGAGAAGCAGACTTACCCCATCCAATATTGACAATATGGTCCAATTCTAGTTCAAGGAGCCATGCATTTTCAAACTAGAATTGTATATGAAATTTTCATTGGCTAACTGAAAACAATAGGAATACCCACAATAACCAAGAGGCGTGAATTGGTTTAAACTTGATATTTTAAATTTATTTATAAAATTAGAGTTAAAGGATCTTAATCACTTTTAAACCAAGAATACTTCTAATCAATCTAATCATTCAGCTTAAGAAATCAATTGCTCAAAACAGGACTTGTTGAGTAATGATAATAATACCAAGAACAAATGAACAAGATAACCAATAGAGATTAAGGAATAGAAAAAAACACAAGAATTTATATTGGTTTACTTCTCAAGAGAAGCTACATCCAGTTTCTTCTAATTAACACTAGATTAGAATTCCACTATTATAAATTTTAGTTCTTACAAGCTTTACAACAAACACTCTTTATCAACCCTTGATGTGAAACAGCTGAACCCACAACCATTAAGTTTTCCCAAATCTACCTTGCAATAGAACCCAAGCTTCAAGCAGACCTCAAGAACTCATAAGCTCCAACACTCATTGAATTGGGGTTGTTTTTAGAAGTTTAAATTGCAGAAAATGGAAGATGGAAGAAGGATAGGAATGAATTGGAATGACAATGAATGGCACCATGGAAAAGGATTCCCGAAAATCCTAGGAAGAATCACCACAATAGCATTGAAAAGCCATTGATAAGACTCAAAAATTCTTGAACAAGAACAAGAGAGAAATTCTCACAACAATTTTCAGAAATTGTATTAATGAAGCCTAAATGAAGCTTGAAATGTAAGAAAGTACAAATTGAAATGAAGCCTAAATGAAGCTTGAAGTGCATGCTTTCCATAAGTGACCTTTGGCTTCCCAAACATGTGCAGAAAAGCTTAAAAATTGGTTTAATCGATTATTTCAACCATGTAATCGATCATTTAACCTAAATAATTGATTACTTGGTTTGGTAATCGATTATTTTGCTCTTATCCATCTTGGAAACTGATATATGGCCAAAATAATCTATTAATTTGACATGTAATCGATTAAAATGGAGATATTTGCATTTTCAGACTGATTTAATCGATTACAGGATGCTTTTAATTGATTATAGGTATCAAAAGATGCTTTTAATCTGTTACAAGATGCTTTTAATATGTTAAAATAGACAACACTCCTTTTGTGTTTCCACTACTTTTGTGGGATTATATTGAATTTGAGACATCAAAATCCAGCTCTTATCATCCTTGATATGGTGTGTAACTTCATGCTTGTCAAAGTTAGCTTGAATATGGTCTTGAAGTGCTTGAGTCCTAGTTCTTGTCATTGGTCCCTTGAAGCTCACCAAAGGAAGTGCTTCAAGCTCTCCTTCTAGACCTTTGGTTTGTCTTGGACCTCCATCATCCCCTTCTTCTTGGAAAGAACTTGTCCTCAAGTTTGTCTCCTCATTTGTACGTACATCATACAAAGAAAGATCACAAACATTGAAAGTATTACTCACACCATACTCACTAGGCAATTCAAGTTTATAAGCATTGTTGTTGATCCTCTCTAGAATCTTGAAAGGTCCATCTCCTCTAGGTTGTAGCTTGGATTTCCTTTCATGAGGAAATTTATCCTTCCTTAAATGAAGCCACACTAAATCTCCTTCATTAAAGATCACTTGCTTCTTGTGCTTATTGGCTTGCTTGACATATTGTTCCATCTTTCTCTCCACATGTGCCTTCACTTGTTCATGCAACTTTCTAACATAAGAAGCTTTAGATAAAGCATCATGATTAACCATAGAAGAAGTGTTAGGTAAAGGCAATAAATCAATAGGAGTTAAAGGATTAAAGCCATAAACAATTTCAAAAGGAGATAAAGAAGTAGTCTTATGAACTACTCTATTGTAAGCAAACTCAATGTGAGGTAGACACTCCTTCCAAATTCTCAAATTACTCTTGATGTAGCATCTAAGGAGCTGTCCCAATGTTCTATTAACCACCTCGGTTTAGCCATCCGTTTGTGGGTGACAAGTTGATAAAAATAAGAGTTTTGTACCAAGCTTACCCCACAATGTTTTCCAAAAGTGGCTAAGGAACTTTGTGTCTCTATCACTCACTATGCTTCTTGGCAATCCATGTAGTCTCACCACTTCCTTGAAGGAAAGATTGGCTACTTCACAAGCATCATCTCTTTTGTGACAAGGAATGAAGTGTGCCATCTTTGAAAACCTATTAACAACAACAAAGATAGAATCCTTTCCCCTCTTGGATCTTGGAAGGCCAAACACAAAATCCATAGAAATGTCAACCTAAGGGGAGTTAGGAATAGGTAAAGGTGTATACAAACCATGAGGCATTAATCTAGATTTAGCTTGATGACAAGTAATGCATTGAGAAATAAGCTTATGCACATCATGCCTCATTTTTGGCCAAAATAAATGTTCATTTAAAATAGCCAAAGTTTTGTTCACACCAAAGTGCCCCATCAAATTATTCTCATGAGCTTCCCTAATGAAAAGTTCTCTCAAAGAGCTTTTAGGAACACATAATCTTTTTTCCTTGAACAAGAAACCATCATGTCTAAAATATCCTTGATGAGCCTCTTTCTCACACAAAGCAAAAATACTAGAGAAGTCATGATCATTTGCATACAATTCCTTTATGTGATTAAAACCAAGCAATTTAGTTTCAAGCATAGAAATCAAACAATGCCTTCTTGATAAGGCATCCACCACCACATTCAACGTTCCTTGCTTGTGTTTAATGAAATAAGGAAATTGCTCAATGAAATCAACCCACTTAGCATGTCTTTTGTTGAGTTTGCCTTGACTTTTCAAATATCTAAGGGATTCATGATCACTATGTATCACAAATTTCTTAGGTAAAAGTTAATGTTGCCAAGTTTGCAAAACTCTAACAAGTGCATACAATTCTTTGTCATAAGTGGAATAGTTCAAACATGCACCCTTCAATTTCCCACTAAAATAAGCAATAGGATGTTTATCTTGAATTAAAATCCCCCAATGCCTACATTAGATGCATCACATTCCAATTCAAAAGAAGCATTAAAATTAGGCAATGCAAGAATAGGTGCATGAGATAACTTATCCTTCAAAATTTGGAAAGCAATGTCATGTTCTTGCTTCCAAGAAAAGCTCATGGTTTTCTTCATCAATTCATTCAAAAGAGAAGCAATGGTACTAAAATACTTCACAAATCTTCTATAAAAACTTGCCAAACCATGAAAACTTCTAACATCTTTCATACTTGTAGGAGTTGGCCTCTCCATGATGGCTTTCACTTTCTCTTGATCCACTTGGACTCCTTGGGCACCTATTACAAAACCTAGAAACACAACTTGTGAAGTGCAAAAAGAACATTTATCAATTGCTCCATACAAGGTTTCCTTTCTAAGCACCTCCAAGACACTCTTAACATGCATTAAATGATCATTTGGCACTATAAACAAGAATATCATCAAAGTACACAACCCCAAATTTGCCTATAAAATGTCTAAGAACATGATTCATAAGTCTCAGAAAGGTAGTAAGTGCATTAGTCAAACCAAAAGGCATAACTAACCATTCATAAAGCCCAAATTTTGTTTTGAAAGTCGTTTTCCATTCATTCCCTTCCCTCATCCTTATTTGATGATAACCACTCTTAAGATCAATTTTAGAGAAAATAGTAGCACCATGCAATTCATATAAAAGATCATTAAGTCTAGGGATGGGATGCCTATACCTTATGGTGATGTTGTTGATTGCCCTACAATCCGTACACATTCTCCAAGTTCTCTCCTTCTTAAGCATAAGAATAATAGGCATAGCACAAGGGCTATTGCTCTCACGAATCCACCCTTTTTCAAGTAGCTTCTTTACTTGTGCTTGTATCTCTTTTGCTTCCATTGGTGAAGTCGTATAAGCTGGCCTATTAGGGAGCGCACAACCTGGAATAAAATCAATTTGATGCTCTATGCCTCTCAAAGGAGGCAAGCCATTAGGCACTTCTTTTGGAAAGACATCTTGATACTCTTCCAAAAGTGATTGCATAACTTTAGGTAAATTTTCACCTTCCTTTTCAACATGTAAACAAAGAGAGTTAGGAAGCATGTAATAAAGAGGTTGTTATGCCAATAACACTCTTTTAATTTGCTTTTCACTCAAGAACAAACTCTCTTTAATCTCATGAATTTTTTTGTTATCATTTTCTTTTTTTTCTCACTAGCTTTTCTCTTGGGTACCTCACTTTTCTTCTCTTTTTTAGGTGCAATATTTTTTTTAGTTCCTCAATTCTCTTTTCTTTCATCCTTATTTGATCCTCACACACTTGTCTAGGAGTCAAGGACCTCAAAATAATTTTCTTGCCTAGGTGCTCAAATTCAAAAGTATTTTCCATGCCATCGTGTATCACTTTTCTATCATATTGCCATGGTCTACCAAGAAGGATATGACCAGCCTCCATTGGAACAATATCACAAAGAACATTATCATGATAAGCATTAATAGAAAAAGGAATGAGCACTTGAGAATTTACCACCAATTCTCCACTTTCACTAAGCCATTGTAGCTTGTATGACTTTGGATGCTTTGTGGTTGGCAAGTGTAATTTCTCCACAAGCCTTGTACTAGCCACATTAGTGCAGCTCCCACCATCAATGATAAGTGAGCATACCTTGTCTTTTACCAAGTACCTTGTGTGAAAAATATTTTCTCTTTGGATCTCCTCTTTTTCTAGGCAAAAATTGCTCAACATTCTCCTTACCATCAAGAGATCTCCCTCTTCGGCCTCTACTAGTGTGAGTTCCTTTTCTTCTTCACTTGAAGAACTATTTGAGTCACTTGAAGATTCACTCCTTATGCTTCCATCCTCAAGCAAAATCATAGTCCTCTTGTTAAGACATTGAGAAACAATGTGTCCTTTGCTAAGACACTTAAAACACTTGATATTATTTGATCTTTTTGGAGTTGGCTCCACCATTTATTTTCTTGGGCTCTCCACTTTTACTTCTTTATTTTTCTTAGGAGAAACCTCCCTTTTTGGCTTGTCCCTCCAGCTGGAAGTTGCAGCCCCATTGGAGAATTTGGAAGCTTTTCTCCTCTTTAGTTGTTGTTCCACCCTTTGAGCTTTGTGGACTAGCTCCTCAATTGTGGCATATGAATGTAGCTCCATCACATGTTGAATTTCTCTATTCAAGCCATGAAGGAACCTAACCATTGTTGCTTCTTGAACCTCCACAATTTCAGCCCTTATCATCATCAATTCCATTTCCTTATAATATTCATCAACACTCTTGTTACCTTAGAAATCTCTTTGAAGCTTGTTATGGACTTCTCTTGCATAATAAGTTGGAACAAATCTTCCTCTCAAGCATGCCTTCAAGTCATCCCAAGAATTTACTCTTTGTCTCCTCCTCTCCCTATATCCATTTGAATTTGGTTCCACCATATCAAAGCATAGCTACCAAATTCTAGAGTTGCTAGAGTAACTTTCTTTTCTTCCTCAAAATGTTGGCATGAGAAAATTTGTTCTACTTTCACCTCCCACTCAAAATATTCTTCCGGATCATTATTGTCAAGGAATTTTGAAATTTTTATTTTTACTCCATTCAATCCTTCATTTCTCCTATCTCTCTCTTCTCTTCTCACCCTCCTATCTTCATCATCTCTATTTTGCCTCCTAGGATTGTGTCTCCTATGATTTTCTCTTCTATTATTATTTTCTCTCCAATCCTCCCTCTCACTTTTATCATCATAATAGTTCTCTCCATGAAAAGAACCATAGTCACTCAACCTCCTACTATTATGAGCCTCTCCATCCACACTTTCCATTGGATTACTCCTTCTTTGTAATTTTGGCATTCATTTCGATTTGCAAGTCTTTTTTCAAGTCTTTCATTTGTTTTGTCATGGCTTTCATCAACCTAGAGGTCCTAGGTGACAAAACTTCTCCTCCACTTGAACTCATCCTTCAAAAAAATGGTTAACAAAAACACAAGTATATAAAGAAATTCTCACCCCTCTCTAAGTGTTTACCACTCTCACTCGTGTTTACACACTTTCTAGGCTTTTTCTATAATGTTCTCTCTTGCATTTTTCCACTCTTATTCCTCTCTATCGTTCTTAAGCAAAACTTCTAATCAAATCAAGATTCTTTACTATAGTGAAATAGGAAATGATTTTAGGCTAGACTCAAGAGTCCAAAGAACAAGAAAACTCTAAGACAAAACCTTGGAAATTTTAAGAGACAAGCAACAAAGCAAAATTTAGAAAAGCACAACTCAAATTGGAATTTAATGAAACAACTCAAGGAATACTATGGTTGTACCAAACTACACAAGGAGGATATGCCCAGTAAATTCAATTGCTAAAAGTCAAATTTCATCAAATTTGCATGTTATACAAGTTCACTTGATTTTGTTGTTCAAAGAAACTTTTGGAACTTGTAATTTTGTAACTTTGCTTCTAAATTCTGTTTTTCTTTCACCTTGTCCAGCCACTACTCAATAATGTATTTAGCTGTACCAATATGATACTACTTGATGTATTTTTCTTTTTGCTTTTGTTTTTCTTTTGCACAAGTTCAAAAATTCCTAAAGAAATTCACTGAATCACTAAAATATGATGTATAAAAATTGTAAAATTTGCTTCTAACAATTCAATTCAGTTTAGGCATGAGATTAGAATCAAAACAAGTGGTCATACAACACAAAAACACTACAAACAAAAGTTGACTAGAATCAAAGCTAGAAAATCACAAAAATATCAAGAACACATGAAGAACATGAAGAACATAAGAACAAGAAATCACATAGAACTTGAAGAAAACACTAAGGTTTTTTTTGTGGCTGAACACACAATAAGCCCACACCACCAAGAATCAAAGGTCATCTGTGCAGATCGCGCCAACCATTCGACCCTGAGCCTCCCATCTGCATGATATGGCGCGACTCACGCCAAGTGTGGCGCTACCCGCGCCAATGACACAGTCATTTCACGCTAGTCGCGTGACCAGTGGCACCAACCTCGCCAAGTTTTCGAGACTGAAGCCCTTCCAGTGCCTACTGGCGCCGATCGCGCCAATTGCCCCGCTGATCGCGCGGGACTTTGGAAACTGTTTTTAAATTGAAATTAATTGGGTTCTGGAAGTAGGATTTTGAACTAAGCCTTGAACATGTAATGACCCAAATCTGGGAATCATTAAGGCTAATCTCAGGTTGTAAATAAAATTAATTTTAGATCTGGTGCAAAATTGAACTGAAATTGTAAAACTTGCAGACACCCTAATTTCTTGAAATATAAATGATTAATGTTAGGGCTATGCTTGCATGAATATTTGAATGGAGGTAAAGACCTTAAATCTGGGAATTGTTGCTATGCATATCCATGGAGGATGATGAATTTTATTGTATCATTTGGTGATATGCCTGAACTTAAATCTGGGAACCCACAGTGGTAAGCCTTGCTGAATGCTAAATACTCTCTGATACTTATAGCTTGGCTTTAAAATTTGATCTAATTTACAGGTGTCTACGACCTGTTTTGGGGTTTTATGTATAACTGAGTACTAACACTACAATTGTAACCCCAAGTTAATAACAAACAGCTGGTGATGTGAAACTATGTAATGTTCTAAATCTGGGAATCATAGGCATCCTGCAAAATTCTGAGCAGTTTGATTTCCCAAATGCTTATACACATATTTGTGGTGTTAACGATTGTGCTGTTATCTTGTTGAATATTATTCACTAATGTACAGTTCCCCCTGAATTGACTGCTGTTTAATCTGAATCTGAACCACACTGAAAGGACCAAATCTGGGAATTCAGCCCATTGAATCAGGTACATGTCTGGAAGTTTTCTACAGGTCAAAGTGAAGAAGTCAAGAAAGGCAACAAGCCAAGTACTGCTGCATCCTGGCACCAAAATAACAACACCAGGATCATTTAAATTTGTTATTGTTTTTGAATTTCAGTTTGTTTTTAGTTTAGCTGTTTGATTAATTAACTGTTTTAAGTGTTTAGTGTTTGAATTGATGTTCATTCTGATTGTGATTCTCAAATAATGCATACATGATTGAGTAATTAGCAGCACGTAATCTTTTTCACTTATTGCTGGGGACAACAATTTTCTAAATCTGGGAATGGGTGCATATGCATTATTTGCTGAATCATTCAAGATGTCCAACATAAAATTTTTGTTTTAGTGGCAGCACATCAGAATTTTCAGACTAAAAAGTGAATGGACACAATAATGGATAGGATTTCTTGATGAAAGCTTGTGTGAAATGAAATATAGCATGAATTGCATGATACATGAATGGAATTTGATTGTTGGTATGTGATATGCATGTTGAAGTTGAAATGTTGCTTGAAATGAAGTCAGCAGTGATTGACTTGAGTTTAGCACCTGTGAGATTTTGAGCCAAACAGTAATTATTTTTCTTTCTGAGAGACTCCATTTTCATAGTATTCTAGAACTTGAATTGTTTCTCTGGATGCAGGTGCGACTTGATATGATTAAGGCAATTTCTTCTTCTGAAAACCAGGGCCAAATTGACTTACCTTCAATTATTTTTCCATATGTACCTAATTTTGAACTTTAGCCTTTCATTTCTACTACCCAAATCAAAGTCATATCCATTGACCAATTTCCCTAAGGCTAGAGAAGGTGTAATCTGAGTCCATGACAGCAGAAAATCAGGGAATTGTCCATCAAGGCATGAAGGAAAACAAGTTGAATTCAATTGGAATGGAAAAACAAGAATAAACAAGCACAGGCCAGTTGAAAAACAATAAGCCTGAAATCATCAGCTGAAAGTCTGAAAGTTGCTGTATTTTGAAAGAAAAGAGAAGAAAATCAAAAAGAAAGTTATTTGTTTTGTTTAATTTAGAATAATTTATTGAATAAAGTACCAGGTTTTGAAGAAAATGAACAAGGAAGATGGAAGACCACAGGATTGGACTTGAGGGACTGGATCTAGCCTCATATTAGCTACTTTCCCAAAGATTTTCCTACCCTTAGCCCAGCCAAGTTACAAGCCTAAAAGACCTTTTGATCAAATTATGCTTGCATCTGTTGAGAATATTTTCAAGCTTATGGTAGTGCTGTGACTATGTTGAGTGAGAAATTGATCAGCCTGATACACTTGAGTGCATGAGTGAATAAACACATTTCTGTGAGGAATACTCAAGTTAACTCTCACTAATTGACAGATTTGAAAGTACCATGGAAGCTTTGATGTAAATTGATTATACTCAGCATAATGACTCTAGGATTGTAGATTGTGGTTCCGCTTGATTGTTAATCCTCGCTCTTATCTTAGAGTTCTGTCTGTTGCTGAGGACAGCAACTAATAAATCTGGGAATTGTTTGATGTGTTGCAAACACATCTTAATTTTAGGATAGTTTTAGGTTATAAATTAGATAAATAAGTTAGGAATTAGAATAAAATTAGCTAGTTTATTATTATATTTAATTTAATCTCATATCATTACCATTTGTGCATTTTAGGGCTTAAAAGAGGAGAAACAAGGCAAGAAAAGAAGAAAAGCAAGTCTGAAGTCCCGCGCGGATCGGGCCAGATCCCACACGGGCAGCGCCATAGTCCAAAATCAGAGTCCAAGCTCGAAGATCCCACGCGGTTAGCGTGGGAACAGCGCCACCAGCGCCACCTAGTCGAAGCTCCCGCGCCACCAGCGCTATAAGCTGCGTGATCCGCGCCACAAGGCCTGGAAGCAGCTCTGATTCGTCCAACCCGCGCGATCCACGCGGAATCCACGCTACCAGCACTGTTGATTCGAATAGCTAGCGCGATTAGCGCCACAACCCACGCGATCAGCGCCATAAATGCGTTGTTTCCTGATTTAAAAAGATTGACTTCGAAATTTGCACAAGAAATAGGCTTTGTTACTTGAATTAAATCTATCTATAAATAAAGGCTTCTGGACTGAAGAAAGAACACTCCCTATCATCCATTAGACACCGTTTCACACCTCTCTACACTTCTATACACCATTGGAAGACAAGAATCAAGGCTAGGTCATTGCAGAATAATGAGTTATTTGACAACTTTGGTTTCTTTGAAGCCTATGGCAGGCTAAACTTTGTATTGTGGGAAGGCCATGACTTGATGTAAATTCCTCTGTAACTTGACTGGTATTTAATGGGAATTCTTATTGTTTTATTTTACTCTATGCTTTATCGTTAATT
>PYAF01002033.1:405399-425699 GCA_007407185.1 Glycine tomentella | reverse complement strand
ATTTGTATAAGATATATATCTGCCTATGATGTGTATGTTTTATCTGGATCAGTTCTGTCTGTTTTATGCGTTAGTTGTGTTTTAAATTTCATACATAATGTAATCAAGAAAAACGATCTTGTTGCTTCCGCACACCGCATGCATAACGCTTTTAGCGTGGTTTGGTATCATTAATGTTAACACGTCCGGGGTGTTACAGAGGTGCTCTCCACAATGCTTGGCTAACTTCTCTTAAGGATTGGATGTAATGACACTTTGAACCCTTTATCACAAAGTTGACTTATACTTAGGAGATTGTGCTTTAAACCTTCCACATAAAGAACATTTTTGATTTTGGTTTTAAAGCTATCTCCTATATTTCCTTCTCCAATTATCTTCCCTTTGTTGTTGTCTCCATAGGTGACAAATCCACCATCTTTAAGAGTCAAATTTGTGAGCATTGATATGTCACTGGTCATATGTCTAGAGCATCCACTATCAAGATACCATAATGATGATCTTGCTCTTAGACATACCTGCAAAATTCAAATCAATTTACAAAGGAAGATACCAGAACTCGGATTGGACCGGTTCCAAAATGAGGTGAAAGAGGACTTTCTGAAATGCAATTTAGACACAAAAAACACCAAAAAAGGATAGGTAAAACTAGAATTATGACAATAAGAAATTTGGGGTGAAATCATAGAATTAGGAATGCGAAAATTTAAACAATAGAAATGGTGCAAAGGAAGAAGCAGATAGGCGCCACAAACAAATGTTTGATAAGGCTTGAGGATCACCACAAGAATTGAAGAATTCTTGATAAGATCAAATGGTTCAAGGAAGAACCCTAGCAGAGAATAACTCAAGCTAATGATAAAATTCCAACAGCCAAAGATCCTTCTCTATTCACTTCAGAATTGATTTATACAAATTAGTTCTCATGCATCTAGTAGAAAATAAAAGAAAATTAAAATCTCAACATTGTAAGAATAACTAAAATGCCTTAGTGGTTAAGTGAGGCATAACTAAGCTTGAGGTCCAAGTTTCAAAACCAGCTATAAGCACTTTATTACTATTATTATTTTTTTTATAAGGCCTATGTCAATAATTGCTTTTATTATCACTCCAAGCAAGCAATACATGTGACTAGTAGTCCAGTCATGCAGTCCTCTATATTTTGGGTTCCCTCAAGCAATTGGATTACCCTCAGATTAGCCATTATATGTTGCAAAGCTTCTTGGGTCTTTTTAGTTCTTGCTCTTGTCATGGGTCCTCCTATGCCTTGTATTGGGTCTTGGTCTTGGGGTTGGTCTTTGATGTTAGGTTGACCTTTGATGTCCTCATCATTCTCTCCTTCTTGAAAAACATTTGCCCTCAAATCAACTAAATCATCGCCTGCATCAAAAAGAGATAGATCAGCCACATTAAAAATAGGACTTATAGCATACTCACTCGACAATTCAATTTTGTAGGCATTATCATTGATCTTGGCCAATACTTGAAAAAGACCATCTCCTCTTAGCATAAGCTTCGACTTCCTTTGTGAAGGGAACCGCTCTTTCCTAAAATGCACCCACCCCCAGTCACCTGGTTCAAATGTTACCTTTTTCCTTCCTTTGTTTGCATACTTTGTATATCCTTCTACTTTCTTCTCAATTTGGGCCTTGACTTTCTCATGCAACTTCTTGACATATTCTGCTTTAACCTGCCCAGACTTATCTTTAAATTGAGAAATATTAGGTAAAGGTAACAAATCCAAAGGAGTCAAAGGATTAAATCCATAAAGAGTTTCAAATGGTGACATCTTGGCATAGGGGAATTGTTCTTATGCCTGATCACATAGGGGAATTGTTCAAGAAATTCAACCCACTTGGCATGCCTCTTGTTCAACTTTCCTTGTCCTTTCAAGTACTTCAAAGACTCATGATCACTATGAATAACAAATTCCTTGGGCAAGAGATAATGCTGCCAAGTCTGCAAAGCTCTAATTAAGGCATACAATTCCTTATCATATGTAGAATAACTAAGAGCATCTCCATTCAGTTTCTCACTAAAATATGAAATGGGATGCCCCTCTTGCATCAACACAACCCCTATGCCTACCCCAGATGCATCACATTCAAGCT
Organism: Glycine tomentella; assembly: GCA_007407185.1. Taxonomy (NCBI): domain Eukaryota; kingdom Viridiplantae; phylum Streptophyta; class Magnoliopsida; order Fabales; family Fabaceae; genus Glycine; species Glycine tomentella. The sequence continues at coordinate 423,591 of PYAF01002033.1, read as the reverse complement.
CAAAGGATTTAGCAAAATTAGGCAAAGCAAGAACAGGAGCATTAGTTAACTTTTCTTTCAAAGCAGTAAAAACCTTCTCTTGTTGATCATCCCATTCAAAAATAACATTTTTCTTAACAATTTCATTTAGACTTCCTATATAAACTTTCTAATCCATGAAAGCTCCTATATAAACTTTCTAATCCATGAAAGCTCCTTACCTCACTTATATTTTTGGGGGTTGAGCTTCCCTCTCCTGCGAACCTCCTACTATTGTGTTAAGTACACCTTGAAGTTGATATTTGGGTGGGGAAGTCTCATCCTAGCTCTGTGCTTCACGTCCAATTTCTCTCTCATCTTCTATCATGTTCCCTTAAACGATCTTGATCTCGTGAACGTTCCTTATCCAATTGAGATTGGGTCCATAGGGGTTAGCTATTTTCCTTTTCTTTGACACCCAAATGCATTCTCCATTTGGCACATAGAATCTCCTAGCATAGCATTTATTAAATGTGTGACCTTTCTTCATATAATAGTTACAAGTTACAGTTTTTGATGCTTTTTCAAAACAAGTCATGTGATTAAACCTTGATTTTGAAACAACTTTTTGATATTTTTGTTTTGGATGCACAAACTTGGTTTTACCATAAGGTTTTGATCCATGTTTGTAACCCAATTGAGAAGTATCTCCAGCATATTCTTGAACACTTAGCATTTCAGCCAAATTGCATTTCCTTTATAAAGCATTTTCAATAGATAAACCAAGTAATTATTTTCTGAAAGTACTACCATATGTTTTTCACCTTGACTTTTTTTGAATTCATCAACTCTTTTTGCAAATCATTGTATTTGTCAACATTAGATGAAGAAGAAGCACATATACATCCATTCATTTTGTAAAATGAAATAAGTTTTTCATTTTCTTCTTACAAATCTCAATTTGCAATTCTACAATTTTTGTGACATGTCATCTAAGATTTCCTTTTAGCCTATTATTGGATTTTGAAAGCTTTTGAGCCTCTTCATGCATTTCTTGAAAAGCATCAACAACTTGATCAAATTTAGAATTTACCTCTGTTTCACCACTTAAGGATTCATCATCTTCATTAATTGTGGAAGTGAAACACACATTTGCTTCTTCATTTTCAGTTGATGATTCAGAAGTTGTTGACTCATTGTCTTCCCAAGCTATATAGGCTCTCTTAGGCTTTCCTTCTTTCTTTATCTTGTTTTCACCTCGTTGCTTTTTCAAAAAGATAGAGCATTCAAATTTAATGTAGTCAGGCTTACCACATTCAAAGCAAGTGAAGTTGTTGTCACTCTTTTTGTTGTTCTTTGTGAACTTTATGTTCTTGTCTCTTCTCAAGAACTCGATGAACTTTTTGACAATTAGATTCATGTTGTCCTCTTCATCTTCATCATTTGAGTCTTCCATCTTTTCCACCTTTGAGAATGCAGCTTTCAAAGCTATGCTTTTTTGTTTCTTTTCTGCATCTTTTGCATTGGTTAGTTGTGACATTTCAAGTTCATACTCAATAAGCATGTTAATGATTATGTGCATGCAATGAAAGGGTCAAAAGATTGGCCTCTCATACACTTAATTTGAATTATAATCTTCAAGGCATGTGAAAAGCTCAAAACTTTCTTCTAAATCACAAGCTTCATCTTCTTGTTGCTCCCCCTATATCCAACAAGTGTCATTGAGCTTTAGGAGAATTGGAGAATGGTCAAATTTGGTAGCAACAATTCACTTCTCAAGAGAAGTTACATCCAGTTTCTTCTAATCAACACTAGATTAGAGTTCCATTATTATAAATTTCAGTTCTTACAAGCCTTACAACAAACTCTCTTTATCAACACTAGATAAAGAATAGAAATCTAAAACCCTATTAGACTTCTAAAGAACAAGAACCAGAGAACACTACTCTATTCTTTCCTAGAGAACACTACTCTAGCCCAAGCTTCAAGAACCCTTTTACAATAGCATCAAATAACAGAAATTGCAAATACGAAATTGCAGAGAGAAACAACCTGATGATCCAATGAATATGAATGCATATGAATTACCAATCAAGATTGAATTGCAAAAACAGAATTTTAGAACATGCTCTCCATTAAACTTTTGAAATCTATAGCCCAAGAAATCATTCAATACCCATGAAGAATAAAGAGTGGGACAAGAAGTCAGTAAACCCAGAAAATCATTTTCTAACTCTTAGAAGGCTTGTGTATACTCAGAAAATTCTAAGTGTTCAAGTTGCAATCCCAACCAAGCCTTCTTTCTATTTATAACAGCTTTTATAACAACCTGTAATCGATTACACGCGCCAAATAATCAATTAAAATAGCTTATGTAATTGATTAAATTGTCACTTAATCGATTAAAGTGTTCAAGGCACATTCTAGGTTTCAAAACGAACAAAATAATCGATTAATTCGAGCTGTAATCGATTAAAATAGAAAAGTTTTATTTTAGAAACAACTTGTGTACTAGATTACATTTTATGGTAATCGATTACAACAGTGAAGCAAACTTTTTTTAAATAGCTTATGTAATCGATTACGAATAATGGTAATCGATTATTACAGCAATGCACAAAATCCATTTTACACTATGTAATAGATTACAAGAGTTGTCTAATCGATTAAAGTGTTCATCAAAGCTTTTTATCTCACACTTAACCAAGAGGGGGTGAATTGGTTAAACCTTGGTAAATTAAAAATTTCTTTAATCAAAATCAGAGTTCCTAGGATCTTTATCACTTTTCAAAACCAAGAAACCTTTTTCAATCAAGTAGCTCATCCCCAAGGAATTCAATGGATCAAAACTGACTTTGTTGGTCAAACAATTTAATCAAGAACACAATGAATATAAGAGTTAAGAAATAGAAAAGCAAAACATAAACAGATTTATACCAGTTCACTTCAACACTAGAAGCTACATCCAGTTTTCTTCCAACCAACACTAGGTTAGAGTTCCACTATTATAATTTTCAGTTCTTACAATCAATTACAATGTCTCCCTTTATCAACCCTAGATAAAGAACAAAAATCTAAAACCCTATTAGATTCTAAGAGACAAGAACCTAAGAACACTACTCAGTTCTTCCATCTAGAGAACCCCTTCTCTAGTTTCAAGCAAGAACCTAATTACAATAGCCAAAATTACAAAGAAAATCCAAAACGAAAATTACAATCAGATTAAGGAGAGAAACAACCTGATGATCCAATGATGCAATGCAAAATGAATTTACCAGATCAGGTTGAATGATGTAAATCAAATAGCACAACTTTCCTTAATCTTGAAATGGCTTCAAGCTCCAAGAATGAGTCAAACACTCATAATCAAAGCACAATGGAGCAAGGAATAATTAAACCCTTAGAAAACACTTTATAATGCTCACAAGACTGTTTAAGCTCAGAAAATACATATGGGTAATTTTCCACAAAGTTAGAAAAGCAGCTAAGCATCAGTCTTATTTATAACAAACTTTAGTAACTGCCTTTAATCGATTAAACGCGCCTAATAATCGATTAAAACACTCATGTAATCGATTAAAATGTTCAACATAGTTTCTGGGCATGAGCAATGATAAAGAACCAATAATCCCTCTAAATTTGGATTCATTAACTTTCTTTCGCTTTTCATCTGAGTCAAGGTAGGTTGATGTTGCCATTGGAGTTGCAGCCTCTTTGCTTTTCTCCATTTCAAACTTTTTGATGACTTCAAGGAAATATTTTGATTGATTAAGGAAAGTGCCATTCTTCATTTGTTTAACTTCAAGTCCAAGAAAGAATGTCAACTCTTCCATCATAGACATCTCAAATTCATTTTGCATAGCTGCAGAAAATTCTTTACAAAGCAATTGATTAGTTGAACCAAAAATAATATCATCAACATATACTTGAACCAATAGAATATCATCCTTATGCCTCTTGATGAACAAGGTTTTGTCAACATTGCCTCTTATGTAAGATTGTTCAAGAAGAAATTTACTTAACCTTTCATACCATGATCTAGGAGCTTGTTTTATATCATAAAGGGCCTTTTTAAGTTTAAAAACATGTTTTGGATATTTGAAATCAGGAAACCCAGGAGGTTGTTCAACATAAATGTCCTCCTCAATATATCCATTTAAAAAGGAACTTTTAACATCCATTTGATAAAGTTTAAAACCCATTAAACATGCAAATGCAAGCAATAGCCTTATAGCTTCCAATCTTGCAACTGGAGCATAAGTTTCCTCATAGTCAATGCCTTCCTCTTGGTTGTAACCTTTAGCAACCAATCTAGCCTTGTTTTTTACTATGATTCCACTTTCATCAAGCTTGTTTCTAAAATCCCATTTAGTACCAATAGGCTTGAAAGATGATGGTCTAAGAACAAGTTCCCAAACTTCATTTCTCTTGAATTAATTTAGGTCATCATGCATAGCATGCATCCAATGTTCATCATGTAAGGCTTGGTTAATATCCTTAGGTTCAATTTAAGATACAAAAGGCATATCACAACATAAATTTCTCAATGATGATCTAGTTGATACTCCCTTTGACACTTCACCTATGATGTTGTCAAGTGAGAGATCTCTTGTTGTTCTCCATTCTTTTGGCTCTTGATTAGGTGTTGATGGATTTGTTTCAGCACTTGGTTCTGCTTTTTCTTCAATAGGCTGGACAATTTCTTCCATAAGACCTTTCCTTTTGCCTATATGAACTACTTCACCATTTTGGCCATCACATATCATGCAACAATTCTCATTGAATGAGACCTTAAAACCTTTGTCACATAGTTGGCTTATGCTTAGAAGATTGTGTTTCAAACCATCCACATAGAGAACATTGCTAATCTTGGTATTGAAGCTATTTCCAATGTTGCCTTCACCAATGATCTTACCCTTGTTGTTATCTCCATAAGTGACAAAGCCTCCATCTTTAGGAACAAGATTTGTGAGCAAAGACTTTTCACCCGTCATATGTCGAGAGCATCCACTATCAAGATACCACAAAGAAGTTCTTGCTCTTAGACATACCTGAAAAATCAAATTAATTCATAAAAGAAGGTACCCAATTGAGGTTGGGTCCATAGGGGTTAGTGACTTTCTTTCTCTTTTCCACCCAAATGCACTCTCCATTTGGCACATATAATCTTCTTGCAAAGCATTTATAGGATGTGTGTCCTCTCTCCATACAATAGTTGCAAATAACAGCCCTTGGAGATTTTCTAAAGAAAGCATTTTGATTGATCCTTGACTTCCTTTTATTTTTCTGTTTTGGGGGCACAAATGTTGTCTTTGGGACACATTTTGAGTTTGATTTATACCCCAATCCAGAAGTATCTCTAGCATATTTTTGTACACTAAGCATTTCATTGAAATCACATTTTCCTTTGTACAATTTTTGCAAGAGATCAATCAAATTGTTATTCTTTGAAAGAAGCTGCTTATATTTCTCTTCTTGATTGATTCTATACTCATCAAAGACCTTTTGCAACCTATCATATTTGTCAACATTTGTAGAAGAAGAAGCACATACACAACCATTTGATTTGTAGCTTGAAACAAGTTTTTCATTTTCTTCCTTCAAGTTACAAATCTCAGATTGTAGTTCAATAATCTTAGCAAGATGATCTTCAATATTCTTTCTAAGCTTATTGTTAGACTTTGAAAGCTTTTGTGCCTCTTTGTGCATTTCTTGAAAAGAAAGAATAGCTTGATCAAGTTCAGAATGTACCTCATCCTCTTCACTCAAGAGATCATCATCATCTTCATTGACAATGGATGTAAGACACATGTTTGCTTCCTCTATTTCAGTGGAAGATTCTGAACTTGTTGAGTCATTGTCTTTCCAAGCTATATAAGCTCTTCTAGACTTTCCTTCTTTCTTCCCTTTGTTGTCCCCTTGTTGCTTCTTTAAGTAGATTGAGCATTCAGACTTGATGTGGCCAGGTTTCCCACATTCAAAGCATGTAAAGTTGCTATGAATCTTCTTGTTGCTGTTGTTGATGTTGTTCTTGGTGTTTCTTGAGAATCTTTTGCCCTTATTCTTCTTCAAGAATTTGCTGAACTTTTTCACTATCAAGTTCATGTTCTCTTCATCTTCCTCATCACTTGATTCTTCTTCTTTCGCCACTTTAGAAGTTGCATCTTTTAGAGTAATTCCTTTGCCTTTCTTATATGCATCTTCATCACATGTTAATTGAGACAATTCCAATTCATATTCAAGTAACTTACCAACGAGTGCAGCCATTGACATCCTTGGATTCTTTGATTGCTGTCACCTTTGGTTGCCAAGATCTAGTGAGACACTTCAAGATCTTGATGTTTAGTTCCTCAACATCAAAAGCCTTTCCAAGTCCCAAAAGATGATTGACAATGTGTGTGAATCTTGTTTGGAGCTGGGAAATGCTTTCATTTGTGTTCATCTTGAACATTTCATACTCATGAATCAATGAATGCTTCCTTGATTTTCTTACTTCTTCAGTTCTTTCATGAGTGATCTCTAACATCTCCAACATCTCCTTAGCACTTGTGCACCTAACTGTTCTAAAGAATTCATCAGAGGAAAGTGCAGAGGTTATCATGTTTTGGCCTTAAAATCATATTGAACAACCCTTTTGTCAGCATCAGTCATCTCATCCCATTCTTTGGGAATCATGTCATTACCAACAGTTTTGATGGGCACCACAGGACCTTTCTCTATTGCATTCCAAGTACCTGGATCATTTGATTGAATAAAGATCTTCATCCTATTTTTCCAAAAACAGAAATTCTCCCCTTCAAACAAAGGAGGTCTGTTTAAAGAAGCACCTTCCTTGAAAGTTATTTGTGAGGTATTCATTTTTGAAAAAAATAGTGATCTTGAGTAACTTTCAAGAACCAGCTCTTGATGCCAATTGTAAAGAATATGAATATCTCACACTTAACCAAGAGGGGGGTGAATTGGTTAAACCTTGATAAATTAAAAATTTCTTTAATCAAAATCAGAGTTCCTAGGATGTTTATCACTTTTCAAAACCAAGAAACCTTATTCAATCAAGTAGCTCAACCCCAAGGAATTCAATGGATCAAAACTGACTTTGTTGGTCAAGCAATTTAATCAAGAACACAATGAATATAAGAGTTAAGAAATAGAAAAGCAAAACATAAACATATTTATACTGGTTCACTTCAACACTCGAAGCTACATCCAGTTTTCTTCCAACCAACACTAGGTTAGAGTTCCACTATTATAATTTTCAATTCTTACAATCAATTACAATGTCTCCCTTTATCAACCCTAGATAAAGAACAGAAATGTAAAACCTTATTAGATTCTAAGAGACAAGAACCTGAGAACACTACTCAGTTCTTCCACCTAGAGAACCCCTTCTCTAGTTTCAAGCAAGAACCCAATTACAATAGCCAAAATTACAAAGAAAATCCAAAACGAAAATTACAATCAGATTAAGGAGAGAAACAACCTAATGATCCAATGATGCAATGCAAAATGAATTTACCAGATCAGGTTGAATGATGTAAATCAAATAGCACAACTTTCCTTAATCTTGAAATGGCTTCAAGCTCCAAGAATGAGTCAAACACTCATAATCAAAGCACAATGGAGCAAGGAATGATTAAACCCTTAGAAAACACTTTAGAATGCTCACAAGACTGTTTAAGCTTAGAAAATACATATGGGTAATGTTCCACAAAGTTAGAAAAGCAGTTGAGCATCAGTCTTATTTATAACAAACTTTTGTAACTGCCTTAATCGATTAAACGTGCCTAATAATCGATTAAAATGTTCAACATAGTTTCTGGGCATGAGCAACGAGCAATATAATCGATCATTTTGTCCTGTAATCGATTAAGACAAGAAACTCCAAAATATCAAAATGCATTATTTAATCGATTACAAACTTTGGTAATTGATTAAAGCAGAAGTCTTTAAAAACTGAATGAACTATGTAATCGATTACGATATGTGGTAATCGATTAAACCAACAAGACTTGTAAGCATTAACATACAATGTAATCGATTACGAAATGTGGTAATCGATTGAAGAAGGAAGACGACTTTTTCCAATTAAGCCAGTGTAATCGATTACAATACCTTGGTAATCGATTATCGTAGCACTACTTAGAATCATATATAGCTATGTAATCGATTACTACCCATTAATAATAGATTAACATGTTCAGCAAGGCAGTTTATATGAAAACAAAGGTCATAATCGATTATCCCGATAGGTAATCAATTACATTGTTCTTGAAAGCTTTCCAAGAATAGGCTAAGAACAAAATAATCGATTAAGTGAAGTAAGTAATCGATTAAGCCAACAGGAATGGTATTTTTCCAAAAACCTTTGAATCAAATTAAAAAACTTAGTCAAATAACTAAAGCCTTGTCTTTTTCATGAACCTAATTAATTTAATTATGGATTAACATGAATGCAATGCACTTGGATCACCAAAATTGCTTTTCTCTTACACATTTCACACTAATTAATCTTCAAGGCATCCATTGCATGTTGAAAGCTCAAAACCAATGTTTGAATCACAATTCCTTTGCATTCTTTAAGTAGCTCCCCCTGAATCCAACACCAGTTTCAAATACGAACCAAATAATAGATTAATACGTTGAGTAATCGATTTCCAAAAACATTACTCAATTAATTCCTTTTTCAAAGTGTGAGTAGCTTTTGATATTTTAATGAAAACATTTAAGCATGTTAATGATTATATGCATGCAATGCAAGGATCAAAAGATTGGCCTCTCCTACACTTCACTTGAAATATAATCTTCAAGGCATGTGAAAATCTCAAAACATTCTTGTAATTCATAGGCTTCATTCATCTTGTTGCTCCCCCTATATCCAACATCCTTTCCAATCAAAGCATCACCACATTTTATCGCCTTTAAATGTGAGATAACATTAATTTCAAGAGTTAGCACTGATCCCGTAATGGATCCTTCATTGAAATCTATAAAAGGCGTCTCATGCTCAACAATCAAGAACGAAGAAATATCAAGTGTAAACCAGCAAGAGCAAAAGTTCTTTGAAGCGAAAAAGTTTATTTGTATTTGAGCTTTATTGTATATTCACTCTTGAGCTTTATTGTGTATTCACTCTCTAAGTATTATTGAATTGTTGTAGTCATTCAAACTTTTGTTTATGAAAGCCAGGAGTGACTTAGTGAAAAACAATACTTGGGTGTTCTTAGATTCAAGAAAAGTCTAAGGGTGTGCAAGTAATGTCTTAGACAATACTTGTGTAGCTAGAAGTGACAAGATAAAGTACTTGTTTGTAATCAAGTTCTGATTAGTGGAACTCTTTGTAGTTTTGTAAAGGAGAATTAGACGTAGCCCTATTTGAGTGAATCAGTATAAACAAAGTGTTTTTACTTCTCTCTAAAGCTATTTGTTTAAGTATTCTTTTAAGCTCATATTGACTTACTTGCTCACTAAGTGTTTTATTCGATTTTTGTTGTGAAAACCTTGTTTACAGTTATTGGATGACATAGCCAACTTTTTGTTTCTCAAATTTGTTTGATAAAAAGCCTTCATTTGTGGAAAATATATTATCTTTGATTAACACACTATTCAACCCCTCCCCCTTATAGTGTGATTTTAGTATTTCAGTTGGCATCATAGCTCAGCCTCACAGGTTGAGTATTGAACAATATTGAGGAAAAGATCCAGTAGTCAAAGAAAGAAATGGAAGAAGGATACTATACCAACAACCTACCCATGTTCAAAGGTGTGAAGTACGATTACTGGAAAGAGCGGATGATAGCTCACTTTGAGACCATTCTCATCGACCTATGGGACATGGTAGAAAATGAAAATTATATTCCATATGATAATGAACTAAATGAGATCCTAAGAAGTCAGTGGACGAAGGAGCGAAATCTCATATTCTTGCTCAACTCTAAGGCTCAGAACATTATGTTGTGCGCTCTATTAGAAGAAGAGTACACCAAAGTACATAGCTTTAGGAGTGCCAAGCAGATGTGCGACACTTTTGCTATTACTTACGAGGAAAGGTCACCGGTAAAAAGGAACAAATTAAGTCTCCTCACACGTAAGTATGATTCTTTTTCTCTATGGAGGAAGGAGAAGACTTACAAAGTATGTTTGGATGCTTCCAAACCATTTTAAATGAATTAAGATCCCTAGGAAGAACTTATGATAACTACGATTATATTGACAAAATTTTGAGAAGTTTGTCTTGTAAATGGAGACCATAGGTAACAACGTTGAGGGCCCTAAAGAACCTTGACTCAATATCCCGTGAAGAGCTCGTTGGAACTTTTAAGGTTCTTGAACAAGAACTTCAATAGGATGAAGGACTTAACAAAAAGAACTCTCTGGCACTCAGTATTCAGGAGGCCAAAAAGGCATCGTTGTCCAAAGAGCCATCCTTAAAATTAGTGTCCAGAGCTCTTAGAGTGGAAAACTCCTCTGACGAAGAATCTGAGGATGAGTTTGATGAAGATGAGCTGGTTGTCATCTCACGAAAGATCCGTAAAATTTGGAATAGCAAAAGAAAATCCAAATGGAATAACTCCTCAAAAAAGGTGTTCAAGGAGAGGAAAGAAAAGACAAAGACAAAAGCTCCATAATATGCTATAAATGCAACAAGCTTTAAGTCTGAATCTCTAGAACTGTAGAAGTCTCAAGACAAGAAGTACTACAAGTCCAAAGAAAAGAAAGGCCTCATAAGCACCTAGAGGACTTGAAGAAACCTCGTTTGATGAGGATGAAGAGGAAGCCAACCTATGTTATGGTAGATACAACCTCTGAAGAATATGAATCAAACCAAGAGGATAAGGTAAACTTTGATGATCCCGAATCTCTTAAAAAATCCTATCATGAACTATTATCAATATCGTCTATTCTTTCAAAAGCTTACAAAAACTTGTGAAAATATTTTTAAAAACTATCCCAAGATCATAAGAAACTTGAAAAATCCTTTCAAGATAAAGTTGATGTTTCTCTGAACAAGTTCACTCAAACATGTGATGCTTGTGACATTCTTAAGGCAAAACAGTTTAAGCTATGTCTTGAGATTGAGACAATGTGCAAAGAAAATTTTTCTCTATTGAATAACTTTCAGGAGTTGGAAAAAAAATCGAAAGCTTTGTAAAAAGATTTGAAAGAACTTAATGAAAACAAACTAAAAGAACTTTTAGGAGTTGTAAAACAAACAATTTAGTTTGGATGACTGTTGGTAGTATACCTTCACCACGGTATCATGGAAGCTTTCACCGACTGGCTATGCCTCACATTTGTCAGGATTGGCAAGTCAGCTTAGTGGAAAATGCGACCAGAAACTCAATGCCATATCCCCAAGAAACAACAAGTCAATGAGCATACACCAAGTACCACTCTGTAAGGTCATCCCAAACTTTGAGGATTGACTCCTCAACACCCTCTTCCCAGAGGATTTATTTTATCATAGCTGTGGGGCCTAACTGCATAGGTACAAAACGTCGTTGAAAGGAAAACCATGTCTAAGAATCATCCAGACTTAACCATAACAGGGATCCCATCCACACCTCATGGTGGAAAACACCAATCCATCACCATAGCAAATTCTCAAAACTTTCAACACATTTTCCCCCACATGACTTTCTTGAAGAAACATCTTCACATTCCATCGCGAGTCTGTGTTTGCTTGCACATCTCTCAAGCATATTACTCTCTCGGAGAAAACATCCTTGTCACATGGATACTCAGACTTGAGTCCCTGTGAGCTAACACAAAATATTGCATGTCGTTTGAGACACACAATGTCCATTAGAACAAAGTTCTAGTCCATAGTAGCACTCGAGCCCGAGTCTTTGCATTCATCACACAAGGTGCACATCTTTCAAGATGCACTGTGCCCACTAGAATGGCGTCCTAGTGACACCGGAACTCATGCTTGAATTCCTATAACTACCACACAGAGATCATTACTATCCCCAATTGCAAGCTAACTAGGTCACACCTAAAACATCACATACAACAGTGCCCGAGGTCACACCTCCTGGTCTCCAATAAAACATCACATTCCACAATTATAGTTTCTCAGGGTTTGCACTCCCCGAGTCTTTCAATTATACACAAATAGGTCATAAAGCATATAGAAGTCATCAAAATCATCTCACAACACTTAGAAAAAAGAATTAACATAGCAACACGTCAATACTTAGCCAAAATTTAAACAATTCAATACTTCAAGTACCATGCATTAAAAATTTCCTAGCTTTTAGAAAAACAGGAAGATTCAAGCCTATGTAAAATTTTGCAAACAATTTTACTATTGAAAACTTTTCATATAGTCTTAAATGAAATAGAAAAAACTTTTCATATAGTCTTAAATAAAATAAAAAACATAAAAATTCCACAAGGCAACAAAACAGAGAGCACCTCAATTTTGACATAGTTCAAAGATTTGTGAATTTCTACCTCCTCCTAAAACTAAAAAGACTTATACTTTTTACGGTGTGAATCTAACGTAACCCTTTTTTCATCAAGATAAAAATTAGTCCTTTGTTGCTCCCAGTAAAATTTTAATTCTAACACTTTTCCTAGACCTAAAAACTGATTTTCCTATAGCCTCTTAGTTAAATAACTACATGAAATCCCTACTTTATTAATTTGGGAGACGACCTAGATGATAGTTCAGTTACTATATCATGATTGGGTTACACTTTCCCTATAAGTTGAATCTAACGTGAAATAAAACCCTAACAGTTAGCTATAAAGGGAATTACACAAAGTTACCTTTTGAATTTCATATTTTCCTCTCTTTATTTTGAATTTCTAACATTTGAATTTAAGGAAATGAAAAAATAGAAGGAAATAGAACGAATTTTCAAAATATTCCCCCAAGGTTTGCTTTCATCGCGAAAGAGGAGGACATACAGTTGTTTGTACTTTTATTAGTTTCTTCTCCAATCAGAGCATGCCACGTTGCATCGCCTCCAAATGTGAGACAATGGTCATTTCAAGATTCAACATTGATCTCATAACAGATCCTTCACTGAAGTCTAAAAAAGGCGTCTTGTGCTCAGGAATCAAGAATGAAGAAATATCAAATGAAAACGAGCAAAAATTCTACGAAGCAAAACTCTATTAAAATCAGTTGATGATAAACTTGTACTTAATTTGTTCATCCTTTCCTAAGCAAAGTTTATTTGTATTTGAGCTTTATTGTGTATTCACTCTCTAACTATTATTGAATTGTTGTAGTCATTCAAACTTTTGTTTGTGAATATCAGGAGTGACTTAGTAAAAAACATACTTGGGTGTTCTTAGATTGAGGGGGAGTCTAAGGGTGTGCCAGTAATGGCCTAGAGAATACTTGTGTAGCTAAGAGTGACAGGATAGAAGACTTGTTTGTAATCAAGTTCAGATTAATGATACCCTTTGCAATTTTGTGAAGGAGAACTGGACGTAATTCTGTTGGAGTGAACCAATATAAATCAAGTGAGAGTGATATCTTAAAAATAAGTGAGAGTATAATACATATTTATATAGGTAACTGCATGATCTTTTTTCTCATAATATAATTAATTTTACTATTTTTTAAAAATATATTTAATCTTAAATTAATAAAATGAAAAAATTATTAATATATGTGCATCACATGGGAACTCACACTAGTAACTTTTAATTAATTTTTAAGCTTTAGTTACTGTATAAGTTACACTAGAGTCATATATTGGGTCTTGATTGAGTCTTATTGGGTTTCAACCAATCATTAGTGCATATATTACACTAATGTTATAATGAGCCTTAAAAAATTATTATTATTATTATTATTATTATTATTATTATTATTATTATTATTATTTAGTTATCTAGATAAAATGAACATCAATTGTATCTAAGTTAATCGTCTAAGATTTTTACAAGTTCAAGGAACTAATCTATGCAATAAAGTAATTGCCTTACTTAAACAAAAGTTCTAGTAGTTTTGAAACATTGGAGCAAACATTGAAAATTGACAAACACGAACTAATTAAACTCCTCTCTCTCTCTCTGAGAGATGAAGGGGACAAAGGTCCATTTCACAGGGAAGTCACATAATCACATAAATAAACAAGAGTATTTATGTATCCCAAAATAACTAACAAAGATGAGATGCTATCTAACATCCACAATAACCAATAGAATAGTCACATCCAATTAAAATCACATAATCAAAAAAACAAACAAAAGTATTTGTGTTTCAAAATACCTAGCCAAGCCGAGATGATATCCAGATTCACAATAACCAACAGAATAGCCATATTCAAGTAATCACCGATATGCACATTCATGAACTAAGTCAACAACACCTTTTTAAAATGATCAAGCATAAATGAAAGAAGAAAATGTCTTTACCTAAAACCATTACTTGGTTAACTTCATTGTTGCAAGCCACCGTAATGACATAAAGGAATACATATTAACATATACAAATGAATATTTTATGCAAATAGATGTTATAACTTCTCAATTGCAGTTGCATAGATATGTGAATCAACTAACTTGGCCTAGCCTAAAGCTTAAAAATCATATTAGAATAAAAAAATATATAATATAGCTTGATTAGTTGGAGTCAATTCTCACCTCTAGTTAGGATCGCTAGTAGTTTAATGATTTTTACTAGTAGAACCATTTGTAGGTACCTAAATTAAAAGAATATTTTTTCTTTGTAAAACATCATATCATAGTTAAATCATAGAATAAGTTGAACTATAAATTCATACATCCTGATTTATAGATTCTAAGACTTGATTAATTTGTGGATCTTATGCAAATCGCACTTTAAGGACAACAACAAGATTTCCAAGCAAATTCTCCAATTTTTTAATTCTATTGTCTACATAAGAGCTTTAAGATGAACTTGATTGATGTGGAAGCTTACCAAGACAACGCACACGTCCTCTTTTTTCAGGTCCTTTGACTTTTGAATATATATCATTTTCCCAATTAGTAGAATATGTTAGATACAAGAGGAGCTTGAAAGGATCAAGATGTTGAGGTTCTTAGGCATGAATATGCTTTAGCTTTTACATGCCTTTCAATTGAAGGCATATGTAATCTTTAGATGTCTAAGTTAGTCATCCTATGATCCATTGCATTGCATAAACATCATTCATAGTCTTGCATTCATGGTTTTCATAAAAGCATAAGTTTTGTGAAAAAGCTTTTCTTTTCATGATTGCATAAAAGCCAAAATGTTCAAAGTTTAAAGTTTTGGAAAAACTACTTTGAACTGCTTTAATTGATTACTAGAATATGGTAATCTACTACTTAATCTTTGAGGAACACTTTAATTAATTACAACAATATTGTAATCAATTACACTTCACAAAGTCACAAAAAAGTCTTCCGCTGATAATCGATTATGATTTGTGGTAATCGATTACTTGGCATGTTTTTGGAAACAAGACTTCCTTTGATAATCGATTACTTTGTTCATATATCTTTTCCAGAAAGCTCAAGAACACTTTTATCGATTAATTATGTTAATAATCGATAACATAAGTAAAATTAATCGATTACATTAGCGTTTTAATTGATTACTGACAGTTACAACAATTTTCTATAAATAGTTGTTGGATGTTTTAACTGATATACAACATTACACAACAGAAATTTTACAGATTTTCAAAAGCTTTCTGAAGTAAGAAGAGATACTTTGAGCCACTGAGCTTTTGCCCCACAAATTCTAAATCTTCATGTTACTTTGAAAGATTTCTTTTTGGGCAAGATTCTAAAGATGTTCTTGGAGAGAATGCAGTGAATTTGTTTTCATTCAACCTTGGTTCAAGATAAGTAATCATTGGCATTCATCAACATTGGATCATTAGGTTGTCTCTATCCATTTAAACTTTGTTTGTAATTTGTTTTAGAATTTCAACTTGTTTGTAACTATTACAATTAGTTTCTTAAGGCTTGTCTAGAATAAATTTTTCTAGAAGGAAGAGTAGAGAAGGGTTTCTCTATGTCTTGATCACAAGGAGTCTAAGAGAGTTAGATTTCTTGTTCTTAATCTAGGTTTGATTGAGTGTGATTGTATAAGCTTGTAAGAAACAAAGATTGTGAATAGAGGAACTCTAACTAGTTGGTTAGGAGAACTGGATGTAGCTTCTCAAGGATGAGAAGTGAACCAGTATATATCTTGTTGTTGAATACTTTTCTTTATCTCTTCTTGTTGTTATTAATTGTCATTCATTGGATTATCATTTCACAATCAACATAAATATATTTGCAGCTATTTCTTTCTTTAAAGATTGGTATTTGATTGACTGAAAGTTTTAAAAGGTTGTTTTGTGATACGATCTTTTATACTCTGATTGTTTTTGAAAATTTTAATTGATCAAGAACAACCAATTCACCCCCTCTTGATTATTGTGTGCTATTCATACCATTTTCAGAATCTTGGGTGCTTTGTAAATTTTGTGAATTCTCTGCTTCATTCATTTTCCTTTTTTAGTTCATCCTGCATAAATACACCTTATAAATTATTATCATGCATCAATATTGTTAATACTTCAATGTCACCAAACAAAACTCATCTCCTCATTAGTTACTCACCCTTACATTATAACCCTCTATTAGAAAATTTAGCAAAACAATGTTAGAAATTTGAAACATAAACGATCTAATCATGCTTAACATAAACCATAACAGCAATTAGATCAAATGCGGAATAAATAGGATTATAGGAATACCTCCCGCCATTGCAATATCTTTCACTGCTACAAGTCTTCTGTGTTTCTTGGTGCTTCCAAGCTCTCTCTTTTCTCACTTAGATAGTGTATGTGAACTGTCAAAGCAAGCTTGGGGACCAGGAAACGTGAGCATGTCCCCTTTATAATCTCCTCTCCATCAAAGGTGATTATTGACATGTTTAATTAGTGGGCAGTTTTCTAAAACGTTGCTAAGTTAGTGGGCTGAATTCAACTGCAATCAATTAGTATCAATGTGAACCAGAATCATTCCTCTTCCTTGGTTTCAGCTTGTAACGGAAGAGAAATTTAAAATTCTCCGACTTGGTTCACATGCTGCAACGTATGCTATAGTAAGAAACAAAATACATGAATCATGGTGATATGTCCTCTTAAAATTGAGTATTATCATGCATGTATTACAATGCATTATGTTTCTCAAGCCCATATAACTTAATGAATAAATACAATATTTATTCTTGGTCCAAATTTTATTGATATTTCTCAAAATAAATATGCGCAAAAACTGAAATGAGAAAATATCATGAACTGAGTTTCAAAATATTATCGTTCTTACAACGAAAAATTACATGAGGGATCCAAGTCCCATTCTAACTACATGATCCTTAAATTTCAATGGTGGCATGCCCTTAGTTAAAGGATCAGCGATCATCAATTCAGTGCTAATATGCTCAATAACCACTGCTTTATTTTTCACACGTTCTCTTATGGCCAAATACTTAATGTCGATGTGTTTACTTCGACTACCACTTTTGTTATTATTAGCCATAAAAACAGCAGTTGAATTATCACAATATATCCTCAATGGCCTAGAAATCGAATCCATAACTTTAAGCCCAGAAATGAAACTTCTCAACCATACACCATGTGAGGTAGCCTCAAAACAAGATACGAACTCAGCTTCCATAGTGGAAGTAGCAGTCAAAGACTGCTTCGCGCTTCTCCAAGATACAGCTCCACCGGCTAGCATAAAGATATATCCTGAAGTCGACTTTCTTGAATCAATGCAGCCAGCGTAGACTGAATCAGAGTAGCCAATTACTTCCAAATTATCAGTTCGTTTAAACATAAGCATGTAGTCCTTCGTTCCTTGAAGGTACCTCATAACTTTCTTTGCAGCTTTCCAGTGGTTTAAACCTGGATTACTCTGATATCTTCCTAACATCCCAACAACAAATGCAATGTCAGGTCTTGTGCAAACCTGAGCATACATAAGGCTTCCAACAGCTGAAGCGTATGGAATGTTCTTCATTTGTTCCCGTTCAAGATTATTCTTCGGACACTGATCTAAGTCAAACTTGTCACCCTTTACAATAGGAGCTACACTCGGCGAACAATCTTTCATCCGAAATCTGTCTAAAACTTTGTTAATATAGGTCTCTTGAGACAAACCAAGAATACCTTGAAGTCTGTCTCTATATATCTTGATGCCAATAACAAAAGAGGCATCACCCATATCCTTCATATCAAAGTTTTTAGAGAGGAATTGTTTCACCTC
>PYAF01002033.1:368024-384113 GCA_007407185.1 Glycine tomentella | reverse complement strand
GTACTTATTTCATGAATACTACTTTGATAAGGAAATATGAGTAACCTTCCTATTGTAATTTGCTATCTGTGAATATATATTTTATTCCCTATATGAAATATGTTAGGTTAAATCAGTAGAACATATGAATAAATCAAAACATAATACGATTTCACTAGTAGAAACTACAAAAAAAAAAAAAAAAAGATATAAAGGAGGTCCATCAGGCCCATTTTATTAGACTTGTAGTGATTTCCAAATGAATTGGTATCAATTCTGGTTTCTGAAAAGAAAATATGATAAATTGACAAGTGAGCAGATTCAGGATTTGAGATTGTATTAGAATTGTTAGTTAAAATCTGAAAACACAAGATTTGGAATACCTATTAAAAGTTAATATGTTATGACACTAGAAAGGAAAAGTGACTGGCAGATATTAGGAACCAATAGAATAGAATACTAATAAAAGAGATATATAAGAAAGGACATTTTAAATGAAGTTAAAATAAATGACAGTGATTAACATAATGCCTTGACCAAAGTTATTAACAAGAGTAAAACACTCTAAATGAAGAGTAGTAATTGTTCTAGAACAAGTGAACAAAAGACTAAATTAAATTCTTTGGTAGTAATTGCTTCTGTAAAATAATGGAACAATTGGTGGAATTGTTCCAATTTTACAAGATCTCAATATCCAGTTGCACCAAAGGCATACGGAGGGGAAGTTTCACGGCTCTTGGAATGATCAACACTTGAACTAGGGAGCTAACAACATTGATGATACTTTCTCCTTGTGTTAAAATTATGCAGACAACTATGAAAGTTAGGAATAAGTGTATTGATTGTATAGAACGGGTTGGGTCGAAATGCATGAAATTATGCAGTCAGGAACTAGCATATTGACATTCGAAAAGCAAACCCAATATGAATACCACCTGAGAGTGATATACTTTCTTTACAACTCAACGCAACATACATTCAAACTAGAGAACCATTATAGATAAAAGAAATTCTTACCTCGAAAGCATGACCATATTTGTGATACAAAGGCCATCCTATGTGAATATAAAGCTCCTGCACAAAACCATTTGAATTTAGTTCAATAAAAGATTGAAATAGTAGCACTAGGAAAAGGAAAATATTTATTTATATAACACATTATAGGTTACTACCTGCCAGCTACTCAAACATCATTACTACACGACATGAAGCACGGGAAAAGAGGTTGCAAATTACAATAGGTTATATGCTACTACTTAATTGCCCCAAACATAATTACTACACAGCACGGGAGAAGAGAAGTAACAGCGAGGGTTCTTACCTTCTATGAAATTTCCCTTAGATCTAAATAGGCGCGATTGAAATTAGGAATTTGATGAAGAAGAAAACCCTTCCAAAGAGAAAACCACTGAAGGAATTGATGATGTTGTGTTTGAACGGAAAAAAAAAAAAAAACTCAGTTTTTGAAAATTTATCAGCTACCTTGAATCCCTACCATATATGTCAAGGATATTTTTCTTGGTAGAGCAATCTAAATGATTAGCTCTACAAAATAAGAAACAATCTTAGCAAATAAAATGTGTCAGAGGGTAGGAGTCCCTCTACACACTTTAACTCCATGAATCTCACCATTTCACTTGGCTTTTTTGAGAAGGGAAGAAAGGCTCTATGCACAAAGGATAAATAAATAAGGCGACAGTGAGTCACCTTATCTCAACCCTCTCCTAGTGGAAATAGGTCCAATAGAGTTCCCATTAATCAACACTAAATACTTAATAGTTTCTAGACAAAGTTTGATCCATACCACTCATTTTTGGTGAAACCCATTTTAGACATTATTTTAGTTATGTACTCCAAGTCAACTATATCAAAAGCCTTACTCATTTTTGGCCAAAGTTTCCTTTTTATTTTTGCATTTTATATGGTGGATGATTTCTAAGGATGTTAAAACATTATTAATGAAAGAAGGACCCTCAACAACACATCTTCTTAAGGAGAAATGCAATTAGGAAGCAAAGGTTTCAGTCTGTTTGCAAGAGTTTTTGAGATAATTTTATATAGAACATTGCATAAAGAAATAAGACAAAATTCCTTTATAGAAGTGGGGCCATTTTATAGCCAATTTGAAGTTGAAGAAAAAATATTTGGCCCACAAAGGTGCCAATTTTTTCTATAAAAAGTAAGGTTAAGGTCATCTAGTCCTAGGGATTTGTCAGAATGCATTTGGAAAAAAACTATTTTTAACTCATATAGAAAGGGGCCAAAAGTTTATTATTAGCATGAATACAAGAAGTCAAATGATAAAGATCACTGGTTACACCATTCAAATTAATTTGGAACAAATTAATTGTTAAAATAATTTTCCGAAATACGACACAAGTTCTGGTGATCATATGAAATTGTACCATCTCCTGCAGTTAGGGAAGTGATTTTATTCTTCTTCTTGTGAGAAGTTGTTGAGGAGTGGAAGAATATGGAATTGACGTCTCCGTTCTTGAGCCAAAAAATGTTTGATCTTTGCTTCCAATAAAGCCCTTCCTTGGCAATAAGGTTGGATAGTTTCTCGCTAACTTGAACATTTATGATTTATGCACTAAAATAATTAAGGTTATTTTGGTAAAATATAATTCATGCAATGAACAATTAGAATAAAGTCTTATATATAAAAATGAATAAGGAAATATCTAAATAATATCTTAAAAAAAGGGATGGAGGGAGTGTAATATTCGTTGAAAAAATATTTTCATTAAGTTAAGAAATTGTATCATCAAATACATAATTATTTTTAAGAATATACTTTATATAATATAATATACACTCCCTGTATTTTAAAATAGTAGTGTTTTTAGGTTAGGCATACTGATTAAAAAACATTTAGTTGATATAAATTTAGATAAAAATATCCTTAGTTTTTCAACTACTCTTGGCATGCATTATTCCACTATCTACCAATAACAAATACATTCTATCCTTTAGGCCTCCACCAACATATTATTCTGACAAATTTCTTTTTTAAGGCAAGTATTTATTAATTTTCTTAATTACATGTAAGAGTATTATAAAAAAAGCTTTATAAAGTTAAAAGAATTACTATTTTGAAATAAAAAAATAGAAGCTAAAAAGACTACTATATTGAAATGGTAATAGTAATTACAATAATAGAAATAATAATAAACAAAAAACTTCATCTTCACGGATGTCACAATTTTTTATAACAAAAATCCATGTGCTCATGGTAAAAATATATTATAAATTATTAAGTAAATAGTTTATTGGTATTTAATAAACATATTTTGAAATTTCAAATTAACCAAATTAGGGTTGTTGTTTAATGCAAAATTAGAAATCTAGTTCTAATATTATATAACATAAATGCTTATTTATATATAATTAAATTTTAAAATAAGTAAATATTTTTAATATAAATTATATTGTAATTAAAAATTATAATAATCATATTTAATTATATTGGTTAAGTTTGGGATTTAAATTGTAGTAAAAGATTACTTTTAATTATTGAAATTCAATTTAGAGATAAAGATGCTGAAAAGAAAAAGAGAAGAAATATTGAGAATATCTAACAGAGAAAATGGGGAGAGTGAGAATCTCATTTTCCAAATTATGTAATCTTACAAGTAGATATGGTAGTGAAAATTTGAATGAATAAAATATTTTTCAATCTTAAATGCATATGTTCTATTTATTATGGGGAAAAAAAACAGAAAAGTAATCACGAATAATATTGGATTGAATATTGAAGCAAACTTGTATTCATATGAAGAAACATATTTATTTTGTTTCATTCTTTAAAAGAGACAAGCCTAATATGTTGATTTTGTAAACCATATAAAAAAAAACAAAAGCATTTTAAATTTTATTTGACATTAGAAAGGCACTACATACTATTATGTAAAAAACAATAGGAATACCCACAATAACCAAGAGGGAGGGTGAATTGGTTGAAACTTGGTCTTTTAAAATTTATTAATCAAATCAGAGTTAAGGATCTTTATCACTTTTAAAACAAAGAATGTTTTTACTTAATCAAATTACTCAGCTCAAGAAACCAATAGCTCAAAACAAAACTTGTTGGGTAATGATAATGAAACCAAGAATAAATGAACAAGATGATTCAGAGATAAAGAAAATCAACACAAGCAATTTATACTGGTTCACTTCACAACAAAAGCTACATCAAGTTTCTTATAATCAACACTAGATTAGAGTTTCACTATTATAAATTTCTGTTCTTACAAGCTTTACAACAACCTCCCTTTATCAACACTAGATAAAGAATAGAAATATAAAACCCTATTAGATTTCTAAAGAGCAAGAACCAGAGAACGCTACTCTGTTCTTTCGTATAGAACATTACTCTAGCAAAAGCTTCAAGAACCCACTTACAATAGCATCAAATAACAGAAATTATAAAACAAAATTACAATCAAAGATTATGGAGAGAAACTGTTGAATTCAGGGGGGAGTTACTTGAAGCATAAGCAAAGATTGATTCAAGTTTCAAGTTTTGAGCTTTCAAACATGCAAAGGACAACTTGGAGATTAATTAGGATAAAATGTAAGAGAAAAGCAATTATGATGATCCTAAAGCATTGCATTCATTCTAATTCACAAATAACTTAAAATGGTTTAAAAAAATCACAAGGCTTTCATAAAATAGTTAAGTTTTTATACTTGTTTCAAAGGTTTTTGGAAAAATAGTTTACTTGCTGTTTTAATCGATTACAATATCATATTAATCGATTTTTTTGTTCTTCACTTATTCTAGAAAAGCTTTCATAAACATTATAATCGATTACATATCAGATTAATCGATTATTTTACCTTTGGTTTTTAGAAATTGCCTTGTTGAACGTTTTTAATCGATTACCTATGAGTAGTAATCGATTACATGCTCAAATATGTATTTCTTGGACTGCTGGGATAATCGATTACCAGTATACTGTAATCGATTACATAAGCTTATCTGAAAATAGCCACTCCCTGCTTTAATCGATTACCATAGGTTGTAATCGATTACACAGTATAATCAGAAAGGCTATGGCTCCTGCTTTAATCGATTATCATATCCAGTAATTGATTACTTAGTATTTTGAAAAACATGGATCTTCTGTCTTAATCGATTACAAGACGGAATAATCGATTATTTGCTCTCTTATAAAAATTCCAGAAAAGCTTATGAACATTTTAATCGATTACAGTCTTGGAATAATCGATTACATAAGCAAAACAATCGATTATTTGGCGCGTCTTAATCGATTATTTCTGTTACGTTTTTCTGTTATAAATAGGAAATCACTTTGCTTGATTTTAGAACGTTGAATATTGATACCCATTGAGCAAAAACAGTTCTAAGAGCCTTTCTAAGTGTTTTCAAAGTGTTTTTACATGCTTGCTCTGCTACAACATTAATCATGAGTTTGTGAATCAATCTTAAGCAAGATTTCATTCAAGATTAAAGTAAGCTAATTTAATTTGCTAATTCAACCTATGTCAATCCATCATATGCATTGTTAATCATTGGATCATCAGGTTGTTTCTCTCCTTAATCTTTCTGTAATTTTTCGTTTTGATTTTAGATGTAATTCTTTGTCGATTGTGATTGGGTTTCTTGCATGTAAACTAGAGATAGGTTTTCTCTAGGGGTTGTGTTGAGTAGTATTCTCAGTGGGTTTGTCTCTAAGAATCTAATAGTGTTTTAGATTTTTGAACTTTATCTAGGGTTGATAAAGGGAGACTTTGTAATAATTTGTAAGAACAAAAAATTGCAATAGTGGAACTCCATTCTAGTGTTGAGTGGAAGAAAACTGGATGTAGCTTCATAGTGTTTGAAGTGAACTAGTATAAATCTTGTATGCTTTGATTTTAATTTCTTTCTTGATTACATTCTGTCTTTCTTGGTTGTGTGACTTTGTTTATCAACTAAGTTTTGAGCTATTGGATACCTTGGGCTGAGCATTTGATTGAATAAAGTTTCTTGGTTTCAAAAGTGATAAAGATCCTAAGGGAAAACTCTGATTTTGTTTAAGAAATTTTTTAATTTACCAAGCCTAACCTATTCACCCCCCTCTTGGTTAAGTGTGAAGTGTTCCTATATTTTATAGAAAAAACCTGATGATCCAATGAATGTGAATGCATATGAATTACTACTCAAGGTTGAACAGTAGAAAACAGAATTTCAGAACATGTTCTCGATTAAACTCCTGAAGTTTCTTGCCCAAAAATCATTCAATTGCTCATGATGATTAAAGAGTGAGACAAGAAATTACAAAACCCAGAAAATCACTTTCAGACTCTTAGAAGGCTTGTGTATGCTCAGAAAATATGAAGTGTTCAAGTTAGAAAACAAGCCAAGCCTTCCTTCTATTTATAACAGAATTTTGTAACAACCTGTAATAGATTACACACGCCAAATAATCGATTAAAACGCATATGTAATCAATTAAATTGTTACTTAATCGATTAAAGTGTTCAAGGGTACATTCTGGTTTTCAACAATGAACAAAATAAGTGATTAAACTGAGCTGTAATCGATTAAATCAGAAAAGTTCAGTTTCAGAAAATAGCCTGTGTAATCGATTACAAATAATGGTAATCGATTAAAGCAGCAAAACAGACTTTTTCAAATGGCCTATGTAATCGATTATGAATGATGGTAATCGATTATCACAGCAAGGCACAAAATACATTTTACACTATGTAATCGATTACTATGTAATCAATTAAAACATTCACCAAAGCTTTCTAGTTTCAAATACGAGCAAAATAATCGATTAATCCGATAGATAATCGATTAACATGTTCATAGAAGCTTTTCCAGTTTGAAACATGAACTGAATAATCGATTAAAATGTTATGTAATCGATTAAAACAGTAAAATTATATTTTTCCAAAAACATTACTCAATTAAATTCTTTTTCAAAATAGTGAGTAACTTTGATGTTTTAATGAAAATTGTTTAAGCATGTTAATGAATATGTGAATGCAATGCAAGGATCAAAAGATTGCTTTCTCCTACACTTCATTTGAATTGCAATCTTCAAGGCATGTGAAAAGCTCAAAATATTCTTCTAAGTCATAGGCTTCATTCCTCTTGCCCCCCTATATCCAAAAATCTCCCCCTTTTTGGCTTTGAACAAGCCAAATATTTGATTGACCATGTGTTAGATGTTGAAGTTCTTTGAGGGATGAAAATAGAAGACTTTGAACTTTGTAAACCTGAAAACAAATCAGCCTTTTTGCCAATAACAAGTTTTAAGAGATATGCTTGCATAAACATTAATCATTAACTTGCATTAGTTGCTTCCTTAGACTTAATTTGCTCAATTTGCTCCCCCTTAATTTGATAATTCATTAGTTTTTGATTTGTACAAAACTTAACAGAAAAACAGAGGACAATAGAGTATGAAATGTCAATCAATATTTCTCCCCCTATTTGGCTTATCAAAGACAAAAATATAGCACAACAAATAATGAGAAGGAGAAACATAGAAACTTCATTAATCAATGGGGAGGAAAAGTACATTAATCATAAAAAATAAAAGAAAACAGATTAAGAGCAGAAAGAGGAAATGCACGAAACTTAAAGAAACTAGAAAAACATAGAAATCCTAGAAGGATTCAGAACCATCAAACATAAGCTTAGTTTCTATGTTTTCTAGCCTAGATTTTATCTCCTCTAATGTTGAATTGGTCTCAGCCCTGTGCTCATGATGTAGGGACAATAGGACATCCATCTTTTGAATCATAAGAGATTCAAATGGACTATAAAAATGGTTGAGCAAGGCCTTCTTCTTCAGCATCTTCATCAGCTTCCTCTTCAATTCCAACAACAGCAACAGGAACTTGTTGGCCAGCCATTTGTCATCCTTGAGAAGTTTTGACCATCCCTAGCTTTGTGAGATGTTTCTCCTTGATGAGACTGTTGCTAGAGTTAGTGTTGTTAACAACCTCATTAGAGACATATATATTGAAATAATCAATAAACTTGAAAACAAGCACAGCATAAGGAAATGGGTAATTCATTAACCTCTTGGACTTAAGCATTATCTCCTCAAGAATAAGAATCCAATTCATCTGTATTGAATTCTTGAGACCATACACAAGTTGTAGGTCATCATCAGTGGCTTGGGCATGGTTGCTGGCTCTAGGAGTGAGGATGTAAGTGATTATGTAGTAGAGGAGTCTGTCTTCATGGGTCATAGGGCCAATGTTGAGCCTAAGCTTCAGCCTCATTTAGGGATCAATTAGCATCCCCTTATAGGTCTCAACCCTATTGTATCCCACAACCTCTTCTTCAAATTTCCTTTCCCCTTCAAAGGAAATTCCAGCCACTGCTTCCCAGACTTCTGGAGTTATTTCCATGGCAACTCCATTCACTTGGGACAGAAGAGTCCCATCCATGGAACCCTTAGCACAGGTGTAGAACACCTTTACTAACTTAGGGTAAAATGTACCCTTCATCTCAACAAACTTCCTCAATCCCTGGGTTTCAAGAAAAGCAGGGAATTGAAAACCTTTTCTAATGAACCAGTCAAGTTCAAGGTGTTTGGGAGGACAGATTAATTTGGTGGCATTGAATTGAAGGTAGGTTATCTTGTCTCTCTTAGTAGGAAACCAGTGATCTAACCTATTGACAGCAGAGTTAGAGGTTTCACCAGCCTTTCATTTGGAGGTTTTGACTCTCTTAGAGGTAGACATGGCTAAAAGGAAATCAGAGATTTTCTGGGCAAAGTTTCTAAACTCAGAGGGAGGAAGAACACAACAGTGTTTCAAGAAAGAAGAAGTTTGGTGTTACTTCTTCCTTCAACAATGGGTTGTATTTATAGAAGTTTTTAGGCTCCAAAAATTCAAAATTTGAAATTAGGAACAGTTAATATGAATTAACTCACTACCATTAAGGCACAGAAGATTCAAATTTGAATTAGGTGGCAGTTGGGCAGTTTTAATTTCCAAGAAAATCTGACAAATTCTGCAGTAACTCCATGAATAATCGATTATTTCCTTTTGTAATCGATTAATTTGTTGGCAAAATCAGTTTCTGCAGAAGCTGTAATTGATTAATTCGCAATGCAATCGATTATTTCAGTGAAAACCAATTAAGGAAGATAAAGTGTAATCGATTATTTCCCACATATAATCGATTCTTCCAGAGAGATTTGAAAATTTAGAATCAATTTGAAGCATGTATAATCGATTAATTTGATCTGTAATTGATTATTCTAGAGGGATTTGAATTTCTAAAACAGATTCTCAGTAATATAATCGATTACCATTCATTGTAATCGATTATTCCAGTGAATTTAAATTTTGTAAAAGGATTTTTGCATAGTGTAATCGATTAATCCATGGCTTAATCGATTATTACAGAGAAATTCATTTTCTGGAATTATGTTTCTATGAAGAATAGTCGATTATTTTGCTTGTGTAATCGATTACATAAGCACACATTTCATTCTAAGTCATGTTTTAAGTTCTTTTAATCGATTAATTCGAGCTTTAATCGATTATTATAGTGAAAACATCAAAGTGAACAATGATTTATGCAGCACAAATTGGAAATTGAAAGCTCATGTGATGATGAAACAAGTATGAAGCTATATCACATAGATAAGCACACAACAATCATGCTAATGAAGATTCGATTCATCCAAGATACCTAACATGTTTCTAAGAGTATAGAATCTATCTCTAGCCAAAGTTTTAGTGAATATATCACCCAATTGATTATGAGTATCAATGAAGTCAATTTTGATATTACCTTTTTGGATGTGATCTCTAAGGAAATGATGCCTTATCTCAATGTATTTGGTCCTTGAGTGCATTATTGGATTCTTGGAAATGTTGATAGCACTTTTGTTGTCACATAGCATAGGTATTTCTTTTAATTCTACACCAAAATCTTG
Organism: Glycine tomentella; assembly: GCA_007407185.1. Taxonomy (NCBI): domain Eukaryota; kingdom Viridiplantae; phylum Streptophyta; class Magnoliopsida; order Fabales; family Fabaceae; genus Glycine; species Glycine tomentella. The sequence goes on along the minus strand of PYAF01002033.1, from coordinate 374,211 downwards.
TAATTGTTGCTTTAGCCATAAGCTTTGAGCACAACAACTTCCAGCTGAGATGTATTTAGCTTCAACTGTTAATAATGCAACACAAGATTGTTTCTTGCAATGTCATGAGATCAATGAACTTCCTAGTAGATGATGTTGATTCAAGAGGAGCCATGCATGAATGAACAAGGATCAAGCATTAAGTGTTTTGTGCTTTCAACATGCCTCATTGAAAAATGTCAAAGAAGCTATGGAAGATCAATTTGATTCATGTAAAAGGGAAGTTGTGTAATCTGAATATCCAATGAGCATTACATGCATAATCATTCATCTAGGATTGTTAGATTGAAGGTCTAAGTAAAATCAATTAACAAGTAAGGCATTTAAAAAGCAAAGTTTTTGGAAAAATGAAGTTTTGCTGAATTAATCGATTACAACATTAATGGCATCGATTATTTTGTTCTTCGTGCCTTCTGCAAAACAAATCTAGAACATTGTAATCGATTACATATCGAATTAATCGATTACATAGGCTAATATAGAAAAATTAAGCTGACTGTCTTAATCGATTACATGAGTTCGTAATCGATTACATCTATGCCTATGGGAAACATGTTCTACTGGTTTAATCGATTACATGCCATTTTAATCGATTACATAGTACATTTGAAAATATAGGACTGACTGTCTTAATCGATTACCAAATTCAATAATCGATTACTTAGTGCTTTTAGAAAAACATGTCTGTCTTGTTTAATAGATTACCGAACAGAATAATCGATTATATTGTTCATAGCTCAAACCCAGAACATATTAGGAGCACTTTAATCGATTACATTCTTGATTTAATCGATTACAGGAGCGGGTTTAATCGATTATTTTCAGTTAGAAAGCTGTTATAAATAGAACCTCTTGCTCTGTGCTTTGTGACTTTTGATAATTCGTATACTGGGCAATCACAAACATTCATGAGCTTTCTTTAGTGAAATTTCTGAGTTTCCAAAAAGCATTTAAGCTTCACAAATTCGTATGGGTTGTTGAATTGATGAAGAAAAGCATCATTGAATTTCAAAGCATAAGGAAAGGAATGCATTGAATCTGTAATCTCTCTTTCAACCTGTTGAATCATTCACATGCATGTGTTCTTTGGATTATTAGGTGAAATATTTCCTTGTTCTTTGAAGGTGTAAATCTTTTAATTGATTTCTGTCAAGATTGGTCTATTGTAAATGGGTTTTTTGCATGATGATTAGAGATAGTGTTTCTCTAAGGGTTGCTGAGTAGTGTTCTCAGTTTGGTTTGGTCTCTAAGGGTCTAATAGTGTTTTAAACTTCTGAACTTTATCTAGGTTGATAAAGAGAGGCTTGTAATATCTTGTAAGAATATTATTTGCAATAGTGGAACTCTACTTTAGTGTTGAGTGGAAGAACTGGATGTAGCTTCATAGTGTTTGAAGTGAACCAGCATAAAAATTTGTGGCTGATCTTTCTTCTATCTCTTCATCTCTCAATTGCTTTGATTGTGATTCAAACATTTGCAGAGAAAGTTTTATATTGCTTATTGATTTCTTGACAGAGGAATTTGATTGAATAAATGATTCTTGGTTTCAAAACATTTTAAAGTCATAAAGATGCTGTGGAAAAACTCTGATTTGAAAATTTTAATTTACCAAGGTTCAACCAATTCACCCCCCCTCTTGGTTGTTTTAAAGTGTTTCTATCATTTTCAGATGACAAGTTCCACTAGTGCTTTTTCTATCCAACTTGCATCCTACAAAGTCAGAGTCAGAATAACCAACAATATTAATTGATGCACCTTTAGGATACCAAAGACCAACTTTTGTCAACCGCTGGTAATCTTTATGATTTTGATAGGTCTTGAGAGTAATGGCATGGTGCACTTTCATTTTCAAATTTGCAGAACTTTATTTAGCTTTAGGGGCTGCTTCTATTATAGATGTCATGGGCCAGGATGTTAACCCATTGAATCCCAAAGGGTGATACTGACCAAATAAGGGTTATAGCTCTCTGTGTGTATGAAATACAAGGGAAACTTGATGCTAATATTTGTCCTATGCTAATGACTTTGGTCCTTTGCTGATGTTCTGTTCTCTTTGGTTCATGAGACTGATGTTCTGTTGTCTTTGGTTTAGTTTAGGCAAGAAAATGAGAATAAAATAAAATAAAAATAAAGAATAGATAAAAGAATGATATATACAAGAGAATGGATAAAAGAAGACAAAAATATATAAATAAATAAAGGAAGAACGATGTAAAAAATAGGGTGTATGTGGCTGTGCGCTATGTGGCTGCCTATATATCAAACAGGCCCTAAAATTGTAGCTGATGAGGAAATTCGAGAGTGAGCTTTGGATGATACCGAAGTTAGTAGTTGTTTTGTGTCTTAAAGGAAATGAGGATTCGATAATGTTTGTTCCATTGGTGGCGATTAGTGGTCGATTGGATGAGGGACAAAGACTTGATCTCAGATACTTAAAGAAAAGTAGTGATCACCATTTGGAGCTTGGCTACAAGGAACATAATTAAAACAATGATAATATTTTTGATTTTCTGTTCATGCCTTGTAATAGTTGTTTTTGTTGTGGTTTTGGGCTGAGCGTCATTTGAATGATGGAGACTTTCTTCGCTTCAATCGTCAGCCTAGTCTTCGTAAAATGTCAATCAAGTGGCATAGAATGAAAATGACGCCTTATTCTACTTTTTGGCTTAACTTGTCTGTAACTTCACCATAATAAGGTACAGACAAGTTATGATGAAGATCTTGAAAGGGTATACAAAAAACCTACACCGTCCTGAAGCATCCATAGTTAAAAGGTACATTGCAGAAGAAGCAGTTGAATTTTGTTCAGAGTACCTTCAGAAAGCAAAACCTATTGGTCTCCCCGAGTTGCGACATGAGGACAGAGTGGGAGGAAAGGGTACACGAGGGCTACATGTTATAACGCCTTCGTTGGAGGAATTGTATCAAGCTCATTTGTATGTCCTGAATAACAATAATCAAGTGCTGCCATATATTGTTCGTCATGAAGCACTACTTAAGGAGAGTAATCCAAGAATGACGAAGAATAGGCTGTTGAAAGAGCATAACAAGACTTTCTTGAATTGGTTTAAACATACAATATTTAGTGATGAATCTGCATCTGAAACACTGAGGAAGTTAGCAGATGGCCCAAAAAGAAATGTCAGAAGTTGGCAAGGGTACAATATCAACAAGTACTCCTTTTATACCAAACAACAAGATGACAAGAGCACCATGCAAAACAGTGGGGTTAGCCTAAGAGCTGAGTCACAACACTTTGCTACTATCCATGACGACAAGCCACTTTTGGCGTCCTTGCCTTACTTTGGAGTCATTAATGACATATGGGAGCTTAATTATGTTAGTTTCTCAGTCTGTGTTTTCAAATGCATGTGGGTTGAAGTCAACAGTGGTGTGCGAACCGAGGATTTAGGATTTACTTTGGTAGATCTTAACAAGCTAGCTTATCAAGACGAACCTTTCATCATGGCAGAACAAGCTAAACAAGTCTTTTATGTACAAGATCCGTGTGACGAAAGGAGGTCAGTGGTACTACACGGAAAAACCATTGGCATTAATGTTGACGACGATGACTTAGCCACCGATACAAGTGTGACTCATTTCTCAACTCAAATACCTGACGTGAATAGAGAAGACGAGGTTGACGATGTTCATGCAAATCGTAATGATCATGATGAAGGAGAATTAATTAACATCAGCTAATGTAATTTTTTTTTGTTAACTACTTTCGACTTGTATGTACTATTTCATACGTAACATAACTTTTCATTAACATTTACTTATGTGTGTTATTGTTTTTAACAGGATCATGACTACACCACCCAGCTCCCCTCATCGTGCTGAGCCACCACTACCTCCTCTTGAGTCAGCACCTCCTCTTGAGCCAACACCTTCGTCGCCTACATCGAAGAAGACGAGGAAAGCAACACGGCTGAGGTCACTGGCTACTAGAGCTCCTGGTGCTGAAAGACCGGTGGTCCATGTGGATCCTAGCACAGGGAAGGCTGAAGGTCCTCAGGCAAAGAGATTGAGGACATATCTTGGGATCGTGGCCAGAGACAAGGTGGATATTACCCTTCCTAATTGGAAGGAAGTGCCTTCAGTGCAGAAGGACTTGATTTGGGAGGACATTCAGGTATCACAGTTAAAACCATTACACAAATTAATTGTTGTTCATGTGACTTGCAAACTAAGTTCCTTGTGATGCAGGCTGAATTTGATATACCTGAAGCGTCAGACCAACGGACAAAGAAGAAGATTCTGCAGACCGTTGGTGAGCGCTGGAGGCAATTCAAATCGGACTTGACAAGGAAATGGGTCCTCGCCGAAGGCAACGACGATGTTGCCGACGCTGTCTGCAAAAAGTACGGCATCAGTCACAAACAGTGGACCCAATTCTGTCAGAGTAGGCGAGCAACTTCCTGGGAGGTTAGTCGTTTCAACTGTTAGCCGTTAAATTTTCAATTATGTAGTCATACAGTCTCCTATTTGGTAACCATATGTGTGTACCTGTTACAGGATGTGAGAAAGAAGGCCCAGGCAATCCAGAAGCAAAACACCGCCCCTCACGTATTGTCACGCGGGGGATACGAGTTGCTGGAGAAGAGATTGATGGAGGAAAAACAAAAGAAGCAACTGGAGGGAGCAACTCGTGATGACAGCACGGAGACCATCATTCATCCTCCGTCCCCTGTGCGACGACACGTGAAGTGGAAGCTGGCTCGCACAAAGAAAAGCGGCGACATGACTTCGGAGGCGGCACCGCCAAATTGCTGAGAGGATTGTAAGTAAAACAACAATGTCATACACATTTAATTAATTTTCGTATGACAAGTAACAATATTTCTTGGTCAACTTATTTTGATTGCAGGATTCCCTGGAAGAGCAATCCACCCAGGGTTCTTTTGTCGCCAGTGGTCGTCAGGATGTCCTGGCTGCTGCCATTGGATGACCGGAGCATCCTGGCCGTGTCCGTGGTGCTGGAGCTGGTGTGACTATCACGCAGTATTTCGGACCGGCTCCATCATCCTCTCACAAGTCGAAGTCTTCATCCATGGCGCCTGAAGACTTGGATCGCCTGAAAGCCAACATCAGGGTCGAGCTGGAGCAATCTATCACTGATCGACTTACACATTCGATCACCGAGAGAGTTACCCAACAGGTGATGATGAGCTTCAGCCAGCTGTAGTCCACATCCAGTCTCAGGCTACCATTCAGCCTCCGGAGGTTGAGTCATGTCCTCTTGGTGCCCGTGTCAGCACCAAGGGAAGCTGTGTCGATCCCTCGGCCAATGACCCAGACACGGGTGCATCTGACAGGCATGGGTTGTATCTGGATGACAATCCTCCTCGCCTTGTTGCCCTTGGTAGAGTTCATGAGGGATCGACAACTGTGCACAGCGTCCCTCTTGCCGCTGATCAGTTAAAAGTGAGTGTTGAGGAGGTTCGCGATGCAGAGGCTCCCGTCCCTGTTCCCACTGACAAGGTTGTGTTAGTGGGGCAGGCACTCAACACTTTCCTTGCCTGGCCGACACATCTTGTACATACAATTTTGCCTCAGGTTTTGTTATTTTTCCCTAATGTCTTCTAGTTTACGAATGATTTGTCACATTTGAACTTAACATGATCGCTCATCCTTGGTTGTTAACTGTGTAGGATAAAGAAGAACCCAAGGGACCGGCGAAACCAGTACAAAAGCCGGAACGTGTTTCTGATCCCTTGTACCATTTAGCATTGACCATCCCCGATCTTTTCCTCAGACCCTTCCAGGTGCCATGGGACCTGCAGATGTTCGGGGTGCATAATGACAACTTCCCGTTGTACATCAAGCATGAGGATATTTCGGAGATCATCCATGGTTGTCAATGTCTCAACATCTCCGTTATTCAATTGTGGATGTTGTAAGTCTCTTGCAATTGACTAGCATTACTTGGTGACTTGTTTTATATTGTACCATAACTTACTTTATTTTCACTGCACAATAGGCATGTGAATCATTTAAGTCTGCAATCGGATCATCCCGATGTGTATGGATTCCTCGAGCCACAGTCGATACAGAGATCTGGCCAATCTCAATTTCAGATCGAGGACTACATGAAGAAATGGATGCAGACTTCACAGAAAAAAGTCTACCTTGCACCGTATTTGAA
>PYAF01002033.1:286338-317862 GCA_007407185.1 Glycine tomentella | reverse complement strand
TCTCGGCCATATCACGCGACTCGCGTGACATTCCAAGTATGTCGCGCCATATGCCAGAAAATCCCAAAACTTGCATTTCAAACAACTTCCAACAGATTCTAAAGCCTAATTCTATTCCCTAAACTTAAATACTAACCCCAAAGCTTAATCCAGGCTTAACCTAAGCTTAACTCATGGTTTAAAATTCCAGATATTACACTTGTGTTTTTGCTAACCATTTCTTTTGAAGGATGAGATCAATAGGAGATGAGGCTTTGTCACCTAGAGACACTAGGTTGATGAAAGCCATGACCAAACAAATAGAAAATTTTCACACTGAAATGGATGCAAAATTTGAGGAGCTTAAAAGGAAGATTCGAAGAAGGAGTAGTCCAAATGGTAGTGTGGATAGAAAGGCTCATGGCAATAGGAGGGTGAGTGAGTATGCTTATTCTCATGAAAGAAATTATTATGATGAGAGGAGTGAGAGGGAGGAAAGGAGAGAAAATCCTAGGAGGCATAATCATAGGAGAGAAAATAGAGATGAGGAAGATTGGAGGGTTAGGAGAGAAAATAATGATGGAAGAGAAGTCCACAAAACTCAATTGGTTGAGCAACAACTAAAAATGAGAAAAGATTCCTTTTCCAAGACAAAGGGGGCTGCAACTTCTAGGTGGAAGGACAAGCCTAAAAGGGAGGTTTCTCATGTGAAAAATAAGGAAGAAAAGGTGGAGAACTCAATCAAAAAAATTAGGGATTCTACTCCAACAACACCAAGCAATATCAAGTGTTTAGAGTGTCTTGGTAAAGGTCATATTGCTTCTCAATGTCCTAACAAGAGAACCATGATTTTTCTTGAGGAGGGAGACATAAAGAGTGAGTCTTCAAGTGACTTAACAACTTCTTCAAGTGACTCAACAACTTCTTCGAGTGAAAAGGAAGAACATACACTAGTGGAGACCCAAGAAGTTGATGATCTCTTGATGGTAAAGAGAATGCAAGAGCTGGAAAAAAATACTGCACCTACAAAAGAGAAGAATAATGAGCTACCAAAGAGAAAAACAAGTGAGAAGAAAAGAAAAGAGAAAGAAAATGAGAGTAAAAAAATTCATGACATTAAAGAGAGTTTGTTCTTAAGTGAAAATAAAATCAAGATAGTGTTATTGGACAAACAACCTCTTTATTATATTGTTCCTAATTCTCTTTGTTTACATGTTGAAAGGGAAGGAGGAAATGTGGCCAAAGTTATACAATCTCTTTTGGAGGAATATGCAATCTCTTGGAAGCAAGAACATGAAATTGCTTTCCAAACTTTGAAGGATAAATTGTCTTATGCACCTATTCTTACATTGGCTAATTTTAATGCTTCTTTTGAATTGAAATGTGATGCATCTAATATAGGCATTGGAGGGGTTTTGATTCATGATAAACATACTAATGCTTATTTTAGTGAGAAATTAAAGGGTGCATGTCTAAACTATTCCACTTATGACAAAGAGTTGTATGCATTTGTTAGAGTCTTGAAAACATGGCAACATTATCTATTACCAAAGAAATTTGTGTTCCATAATGATCATGGGTCTATTGATTATTTGAAAAGTCAAGGCACACTCAATAAGAGACATGCTAAGGGTACATCAAGGGCAATTTGAGGACTTGGGAGGAGTGTCTACCTCATATTGAGTTTGCTTACAATATAGTAGTTCACAAAACTACTTCCTTATCTCCTTTTCAAATTGTTTATGGCTTTAATCCTTTAACTCCTCTTGATTTATTGCCTTTGCATAATACTTCTTCTTTGATTAATCATGATGCTTTGTCTAAAGCTTCTTATGTGGAGAAATTGTATGAACAAGTGAAGGCCCATGTGGAGAGGAAAATGGAACAAAATGCTAAACAAGCCATTAAGCATAAGTGGAAGGATAAATTCCCTCTAGAGAATCTTGAGTTGCAAAGTGAGTATGGTGTGAATACTACTTTCAATGTATGTGATCTTTTTTTGTGTGATGTAGGTACAAGTGAGGATGTAAACTTGAGGACAAGTTTCTCTCAAGAAGGAGGGGATGATGGAAGATCAATGCAAGCTAAAGAGCTAGGACTCAAGCACTTCAAGATCATATCCAATCTAACTTGTATCTCTTGGAAAAGCAAGAAAAAGCCCACAAAAGTAGTGGAAAAACAAAAGGAGTGTTGTTTGTTTTAACAGATTAAAAGCATCCTGTAACAGATTAAAAGCATCTTTTGATACCTGTAATCGATTAAAAGAATCTTGTAATGGATTAAATCAGTCTGAAAAATGCAAATACCTCTGTTTTAATCGATTACATGTCGAATTAATCGACTATTTTGTTCATATATCAGTTTTCAGGAAGGATAAGAGCAAAATAATCGATTACCAAACCACGTAATCGATTATTTAGGTTAAATAATCGATTACATGGTCGAAATAATCGATTAAACCAGTTTTTAAGCTTTTCTACACATGTTTGGGAAGCCAAATGTCACTTTTGGAAAGCTTTCACTTCAAGCTTCATTTAGGCTTCATTTCAATTTGTATTTTCATTACATTTAGTGTCATTTAGCTTGTTAATTCGTGGTCTATATATATCACTCACAAACTGAATGTAACTAACTTTTGGTTCATTAATACAATTTCTGAAAATTGTTGTGAGAGTTTCTTTCTTGTTCTTGTTCAAGAACTTCTTGAGTCTTATCAATGGCTTCCCAATGCTATTGTGGTGATTCTTCCTAGGCTTATGGGGAATCCTTTTCCATGGTGTCATTCATTGCAATTCTAATTCATTCCTATCCTTCTTCCATCTTCCATTTTCTGCAATTTAAACTTCTGAAACAACCCCAATTCAATGAGTGTTGGAGCTGATGTGTTCATAAGGTTTGCTTGAAGCTTGGGTTCTATTGCAAGGTAGATTTGGGAAAATTTATTGGCTATGGGTTCAGCTGTATCTCATCATGGAACAAGTAGTGTTTTAGTTGATAATGTCGCTCGGGTTATCCTTAATTATATTGTCTTCAAAATTCAATATACAGAACTAGATAAATGCATTTTCCCTAGAAAATATGCCTATAGAAAACAGGATGATCAAATTCACTTCAAACTCTGACAAATTGTTGAAGAACAATACTTAGCCTTCAAAACCAAGCACAACGAGACTGCTTTAAGCCATAAAGAGCCTAACAAAGTTTGCAAAACTGATCCAACACTCCTTAAGCAACAAAACTAGAAGGTTGCACTATACAGATAATAGATCTCCTCTTTAAGTTCACCATGAAGAAAGATGTTAGTGCGTAGCTAAAATAAAGGCTAAGAATGCATGGCATCGTGGCCAGGAGTAGATGAAGAAATGCAATGGGAGAAAAGGTATCAAAATAGTCTTGACCATAAACTTGATTGAACCTTTGAGTGAACTAAGTTTCATAGTGTAAATCCACTAACAATCAACCAGTGGTTTACCGAGAATAAATGGAATTAACTGGCAAGTAACATTAGCATGAATTGCAATAATTCGTCCATCATTGCTTGATGCCACCTTAGGAAATGAATAAAAGCACAATATGGTGAAGACAAATGAGATGAAAGAAAGTTGGAAGAGTTAGTAGGAGTCTTTGCCTCTTTGGAGGAACATCATCAATAGTCCAGGTCCTTCAGGAGTGACCATGATAAACTTGTAAAGGAAAAAAGGATGAAGACAACTCACATACCCCTAGGTAACCTTTTTCATTAAGAAATAATAGAACACTCTTTTATCATGTCTCTCTAATTTTTCTCTCATTATTAACATGGTATCAAAGTGTGTGTGGACCTACTAAATCTTCCTAGTATATTCTTACATTCTATAGACCTAATATAAATATGTATCAAATTTCATAAATTCAAGGACCAACTAGTACATTTAACTGTAGAAAAATTCAAAGAAGAGAGAGAACCAAAATAGAGTGTCAAAAGAACTTGCATATAAATAACTTTTGGGCTTACAACCCGCAAACAAGAACCAAAATAAAGTTCATCTTCTCTAATTGGTTTAACTGGCTATACTTGTAACATGATACATTATACATTTTAGTTTCTTTTCTCAACAACCACAAGTAATAATTAATACAACTTGGACTAGAGTATATGCACGATATTAATTTTCAGCTTTGCTTAAGACATTAATAAAATGAAGAAAATTAGGCATTGGAAGCAATAACAAGCTAATTAAAACTTAAAAGGTTACAACATCATACAAACCAAATACTAAATTCCATAATGAGTAAAAGAAAGAAAAAGTACCAGTTAAGCAACAAGTGAAGGTGCGACAAGTGTGTGTGAGAGGGTTAGGGTTCCACGAGTCAACTAGGAGGATGTTTAAGGGCGCAGCGGCACGAGCACGAATCTGCGACCGTTGTAACACCCTAAAATTTTGATAACTGAAAATAGATATTTGGTATATTTGTTGTGTTATTTTAATTGTTTGATAAGTTTGGATTAGTTGCGTTGTTGTATAAATTATCCTCGTGCAATTGCTTAGTGTGGATGTTAAGTTATGTGGAGTTTGTTTGAACTACGTTGAAATTGAGGGATTCCGAGTTTGACCCAAAACCTGTTTTGGTAAAACTATAATTCTGGATTGGTTAACCGTTGGATCGGATTAAAATTTTAAAGGTAGGTTCCTAACCCACATAGGTAACTTTTGAATGTTAGGATTGTCAAAATTACATCTGAAGAGTGAGAAATTAATTTTTTTATAGAAGTATAAATTTTAAAATTGGGTCAACTCACCCAGGCGAATTTTGGCAGGCATTTGGGCTCGCCTGGGCGAGTCAAGTCGGTTATAAGTACGTACCAGTAGTGAAAATCACAAAAATGGAGGTTTTCTTCTTCCTACCACCTTCCCCCAACCTCCCACTATCCTCCTCCATCAGCCATGGCCGTCGGTGACCGCCACAAGGCACCGTCGCTTGCCGTTGGACCACTGCACGGAAAGGAACACTTTAATAGGAGCAGAATCTTCAAAATTCAACTCAAGGATTCAGTAGAGAACGAAGCCTCCAATCTTCCTTTCTTGCTTTCTTTGAGGTAACATTGGTGTCCTTTGTCTTCTTCTATCTAGTTTAAACTTTTCTTAGCGTCTCTTGTGTTTTGGGTACCATTGTTGGGAGTTTTACACTTCCTTTGAAAACCCTTTAAAAATGAGATGTTGTAAAAGTCTCCTTTTTATGCAATTGATGTCATTTCCATGATCCTTGTTGAATCCCTATCACATTGGTGTAATCAGAATTTCAAAATGATGTCTTTTGATGTGAACTCTCAAAACACCGTTTAGCCCCTTTTTTATTTAAGTGGGTATTTGACCCCAAATGTTAATTTTGACCTTGCCTTTGAAATCTATATTAAATTATCTTCAATTTGGTATATAGAGCTCTGCGTTCGGACAAGCACGTGTATTCAAAGAATCATGAAACTGTTGGATATAGGGGGAGCTGGAAGAAGAAGATCAGGCAAGGATGAAGATGTTGCTTTAGAGTTTTGGCTTTTTGCATGCCAATCAAATTGAAGGCATTTGTAATTTGGTCTAAGTAGTTCAAGAAACTTAATTTGTGATCCTTGCACTGCATAAGCATATTCATATACATGCATTCATAACTAAAGAAAAACATTCAAGATTACATGTTTGCATTTGAAAAGGAATTCTCATGGCTTTGGTTTTGAAAAATCAAAATGTGAACTGCCTTAATCGATTATAGGAAATAAGTAATCGATTAATTGCGTGTGTTATTTATGGAAAAGCCATGAAGAACATTTTAATCGATTATCAGCAAATCCTAATCGATTACACAACATATTTCACAAAACATAGCATGACTATCTTAATCGATTACCATTTATCGTAATCGATTACCAAGGCTTAATACATAACATAACATGACTGCCTTAATCGATTACCATTTATCGATTACGAAGGCTTATTACATAACTGAGACAGACTGAGATAATCTATTACGTCATGGTTTAATCCTTACATTGTTCATAAAATTTTTCCAAATTGTCTCAAGAACATTTTAATCGATTACTTCCTATATTAATCAATTACTTTATGAAAAATAATCTATTACACTTACGTATTAATCAATTAGAATCAGTTAAATATATTTTCTATTTAAAGCTTTTGGATCTGTGCTTTGAAAAATGAATTACATTCTGAGTTTACAAATTACTCAACACTTTCTAAGCTTTCAAAGGTCCAAGAAACAAAATTTCTGAGTGATACATTTCTTGTTTGAGATCAAAAGTTTACATGCTTCATTGATGATGATGTTTTAAGACAAGATCCTTGAAAAGAACTTCAAGAGAGTTGATGCACTGTTCATCAACATTCTTGCAACCAAAGAATTGATTGGTAACATTCATTCATTCAATGAGGATCACAGGTTGTGTCTCTCTTAAACTTTTCTAGTAAATTATTCTTTGTCTAAATTTGTGTAAGGGTAAGATCAAGATAGTTTTCTTTCAAGCTTTCTAGAGTAGTGTTCTCTAGGGGTAAAGAACTGAGTAGAGTTCTCAGATTCTTTTTGATTTGATTTCTAGTAGGGTGTTAGAATTCTGATTCTTTATTTAGGGTGGATAAGAATAATCACTTGTAATATCTTGTAAAAGAACAAATTTGATTTAGTAGAACTCTAATCTTGTTTGATTAGAAGAACTAGATGTAGCTTCTCTTGAGAAGCAAACCAGTGTATGTTTTTGTATTGATCTCTCCATCTCTTCTTGTTATCTTGATCTTTTGACAAGAGTGATTTCTTTCTTGATCAACAAGTGCAAATTTTTGTCATCGATTCCTTGGATTTAGTGGTTTGGTTGAATTGAAGTTTCACTGATTTTAAAAAGTGATAAAGATCCTTCAACTCTAATTTTGTAAAAGTTTTAAAAGGTCAAGTTTATACCAATTCACCCCCCTCTTGGTATTTGGGTGTATTCATATTGTTTTCAATTGGTATCAAGAGTTGGTTCTTGAAAGTTAATCAAGATCACTATCTTTTCAAGAAAATGAATACCACACAGATGACCTTCAAAGAAAATGTCTCCCTCAATCATCCTTCGATGTTTGAAGGAGATCATTTTAGTTTTTGGAAAAATCGTATGCAAATCTTTATTCAATCAAACGACCAGGTGCTTGGAATGCTATTGAGAAGGGTCCTTTGATCCCTATAAAAGTTATTGATAATGAAAGAATTCCCTAGGAGTGGGATGACATGACGGAAGTAGAAAAAAGAGTTGTGCAGTATGGTTTTAAAGCTAAAAACATGATTGCATCTGCTCTTTCTTCTGACGAATTCTTTAGAACTGTTAGGTGCAAAAACGCAATAGTGCTCTATCTCAGAAATTAGTGGAACTGGAAAGAGGTATAATAGCCTGGCTGAGAGTAGAATCACAAATGAAATCCCTTACATTAGAAGATAAGAATAAATTAGATACATTAGAAGAAAAGAATAGATTAGAGCAAAATAATGCTCAAAGGGGTGAAGAGAAGAGGGACGAAGATAATATCAATACGGTTAAACGTCAAAGATGGACAATCTATAATGAAGATGGGGAACTATTGGATCCAGATACGAATGGAAATGTATGTTGGAAGTAACTCATGAAGGAACAGATGAAGTGAGAAGATCAAGGAAGCATGCCTTGATTCATGAATATGAAATGTTGAAGATGAGTAATACAGAAAACATTTCTCAGCTGCAAACAAGGTTCACTCACATTGTCAACCATCTTCTTGGTCTTGGGAAGATCTTTGATGCTGAAGAATTGAACATCAAAATATTGAAGTGTCTCACAAGACCATGGAAACCAAATGTTACAGCAATCAAGGAATCAAAAGATCTATCCAAGATGTCCATGGATGCACTTTTTAGTAAGCTTCTTGAGTATGAACTTGAAATGTCACAGCTAACACATGCAGAGGATGCAGAGAAGAAACACAGGAGTATAGCCTTGAAAATTGCATCAACTCATGTGGAAAAGGAAGAAGACTCAAGTGAAGATGAAAGTGATGAACATATGAACCTAATAGTGAAGAAATCCAGTGTTCATGAGAAGAAACAAGAACAAAAAGCTATCAAAGTTTAACAGAAAAAATGACAGAAACAAAAACAACAACTCCGTCAACTTCACTTGCTTCAAATGTGGTAAACCTGGACACATTAAATCCGAATGTCCAATCTTTTTGAAAAAGCAACAAGGTGAGAGGAAGACTAAAAATGAGGGGAAGCCAAAGAAGGCATACATAGGATGGGAAGAAAATGATTCAACTACTTATGAAACAACATACGAGAATGAAGAAGCAAATGTGTGTTTCACCTCTACAATAAGTGATGATGAAGAATTCTCAAGTGCTGAATCAGAGGTTAATTCTGAGTATAATAATATTGTTGATGCTTTCCATGAGATGCATGAAGAGGCCCAAAAACTTGTACAAACCAATAATAGGCTGAAAGGTAATCTTAAATGGTGTGTTACCAAAATTACTGAATTGCAATCTGAACTTTGCAATTTGAAAAAAACAAATGAAAAGCTTGTTTCCAATTACAAAGCTAGTGGATGTGTTTGTGCCTCATCATCTTTAAATGTTGATAAATACAAGCTTTTACAAAAAGAATTTGATGATTACAAAAATAGTCAAGGTGAAAAATATATGCTTTTGGTTTCAGAAAATTCTTACTTGGTTGATCTTTGGAAAAGACTTTATAGAGGAAAATGCAATTTAAATCAAATGCTAACTGTGCAAAAATATGCTGGAGATACTTTTGGTTTGGGGTAGAAACATGGATCAAAACCTTTTGGAAAAACAAGGTTTGTGCTTCCAATACGAAAGTATCAAAAAGGTCTTTCAAAAACAAAACATCATCAAGTGACTCATTTTGAAAGATCATCAAACACTATAAGTTGAAATCATTTGCCCAATTAATATAACATGTTAGATACAGGAGGAGCTTGAAAGGATCAAGATGTTGAGGCTCTTAGGCATGAATATGTTTTAGCTTTTACATGTCATTCAATTGAAGACATATGTAATCTTTAGATGTCTAATTAAGTCATCCTATGATCCCTTGCATTGCATAAACATCATTCATAGTCTTGCATTCATGGTTTTCATAAAAGCATAAGTTTTGTGAAAAAGTTTTTCTTTTCATGATTGCATAAAAGTCAAAGTGTTCAAAGTTTAAAGTTTTGGAAAAACTATTTCGCACTACTTTAATTGATTACCAGAATATGGTAATCTACTACTTAAGCTTTGAAGAAAACTTTAATCAATTACAACAATATGGTAATAGATTACACTTCACAAAGTCACAAAAAAGTCTGCATGTGATAATCGATTACGATTTGTGGTAATTGATTACTTGGCATGTTTTTGGAAACAAGATTTCCTGTGATAATCTATTACATGATGAAATAATCGATTACTTTGTTCATATATCTTTTCCAAAAAGTTCAAGAGCACTTTAATCGATTAATTGTGTTAATAATCGATAACATAAGTAAAATTAATCGATTACATTAGCGTTTTAATCGATTACTGACAGTTACAGTAGTTTTCTATGAATAGTTGTTGGATGTTTTAACTGATATACAACATTACACAACAGAAATTTTATAGATTTTCAAAAGCTTTCTGAAGTAAGAAGAGATACTTTGAACACTGAGCTTTTGCCCCCACAAATTCTAAATCTTCATGTTACTTTCAAAGATTTCGTTTTGGGCAAGATTCTAAAGAAGTTCTTGGAGAAAATGCACTGAATTTGTTTTCATTCAACCTTGGTTCAAGATAAGTAATCATTTGCATTCATCAACATTTGATCATTAGGTTGTCTCTCTCTATTCAAACTTTGTTTGTAATTCGTTTTAGAATTTTAGCTTGTTTGTAACTATTACAATTAGTTTCTTAAGGCTTGTCTAGAATAGAGTTTTTCTAGAAGGAAGAGTAGAAAAATGTTTCTCTATGTCTTGATCACAAAGAGTCTAAGGGAGTTAGATTTCTTGTTCTTAATCTAGGTTTGATTGAGAGTGATTGTATAAGCTTGTAAGAAACAAAAATTGTGAATAGTGGAACTCTAACTAGTTGGTTAGGAGAATTGGATGTACCTTCTTAAGGGTGAGACGTGAACCAATATAAATCTTGTTGTTGAATACTTTTCTTTATCTCTTATTATTGTTATTAATTTGTAAAATATGGGAACACTTCACACTTAACCAAAAGGGAGGGTGAATTGGTTAGTCTTGGTAATTTAAAATTTTTTGAATAATTAAAAAATAGAGTATCAAAATCAGAGTTTTTGCCCTTTAGGATCTTTATCACAAATACAACCAAGAACCTTTATCCAATATCAATCCAAGACTTGTAATGCTTCAAGAACCAAGATGTAAAACAGAATTTACCAAGAAACTAATCAAACATGCAGAATAATAATGAACACACAAGGTTTATACTGGTTCACCTCAAACACTATGAGGCTACATCCAGTTTTCTTCTACTCAACACTAGAATAGAGTTCCACTATTGCAAATAATATTCTTACAAGCAAATACAAGCTTCTCTTTATCAACCCTAGATAAAGTTCAGAGATCTAAAACCCTATTAGACCCTTAGAAGCCACACCCACACTGACAACACTACTCAACAGTCTTTAGAGAAACACTATCTCTAATCTTGCAAGAAAACCCATTTACAATAGAACTTCAAATTCAAAGTTTTAACAGAAAGTTTACAACTACAAAGAGTAAGGAAAGAATTCACCTGATGATCCAAGAATGATATGCAAAGGAATGAAAATACCAGGTTGAATGCAGTAACAAAATGCAGAACAACTTTTCCTTAAACTTTGTGAAGGATTGCCTTGCTTCACTAAGTCCTAATGACCCATATGAGAATCAATGGAAGCAAGAGCCTAATAACCTAGAAGAAAGCCTTTGTGAGTGCTTAGAAAGCTTTTAGAATGCTTAGTGATCGAAAATTCAAGTTCTACTTCGTTTACTCTATCAGAAAAGGCATGGGTTCTATTTATATTAAAATCTGTAACTGAAATAATCGATTAAAAGCGCTCCAGTAATCGATTAAACTGTTCATTTCAAGATCTGGGTTACAACAACGGGTCATTTAATCGATTATCCCGACATGTAATCGATTACTCCAGAAGTCTTCTAAAATCATATTGTACTGAGTAATCAATTACAATAATCGGTAATCGATTAAAGCAGAGTAAGTAAAAAATCATGTTTAAGTAATATAATCGATTACGACAAATAGTAATCGATTAAAGCAGAGTGAGTGCAAAATATGTAATGAACTAAATAATCGATTACAATGAGTGGTAATCACTTAAAGCAGAGTGATCACTTTTTCTAAATAGGTATGTAATCGATTACGAATCAGTGGTAATCAATTAAACCAATCACTCAGCCAGATCATGTGTATACTAAGATGAAATAATCGATTAACCCGATGATGTAATCGATTAAACCGTTCTTGATAATTTTCCAGAAAGCTTGAACAACAATATAATCGATTCTTTATGTGTATTAATCGATTAAAACAACTTTAGTCTATTTTTCCAAAAACACTTAACTTCTTTTTAAGTTCCAAAACAATTACTTAATGCTTTAGTGATATAATGCTTAAATGAGTATGAATGATATGCATGCTAGGACTTGGATCAACAGAAAGCTTTCTTTCCTTTTACATTTAATCACAATCTTCTCTTCAAGCCTTCAAGCATGTTGAAAGTCAAAACATTTCCAAGTCTTCAATTTGCATCAATCTTCAAGTAGCTCCCCCTCAAATCAACAATTAATTGTCATTCATTGGATTATCATTTCACAATCAACAAACATATATTTGCAGCTATTGCTTTCTTTAAAAATTAGTATTTAATTGACTGAAAGTTTTGAAAGGTTGTTTTATGATACGGTCTTTTATACTCTAATTGTTTTAGAAAATTTTAATTGATCAAGAATACAACCAATTCACCCCCCTCTTGGTTATTGTGTGCTATTCATTCTGTTTTCAGAATCTTCGGTGCTTTGTGAATTTTGTGAATTCTCTGCTTCAACCATTTTCTTTTTTAGTTCATCCTACATAAATACACCTTATAAATTATTATCATGCATCAATATTATCAATAAAATGTAACCAAACAAAACTCATCTCTTCATTAGTTACTCCCCCTTACATTATAGCCATCTATTAGAAAATTGAGCAAAACAAAACATAAAACAAAGAGAAAGTGTAGAAATAAAAATAAAAATTCCTACAACTACAGTAGCAGCCTTTGTAGTAACAATGCTTCCACCTTTTCGAGTTTGAGTGTCAATATAAATTTCTGACCGAGAAGGTTGCACTCATTTTTTAGTCTTTGTTGTCTAACATTAGTTTAACAAAAAATCAATCATCCTATTTGTACAAAGCAATTAAATATTAAAAAAAATATAAAAATGACAAACCATCTCATGAATCCGTCTTGGAAGATTCTTGGGTCCCATGCAATGCAAGTCCTCATATTTTGAGTGATTCCTTTTGTGAATATTGCTTATTTTCTATAACCAACAATTATAAAAAGTCAATAATAAAAAATAAGCATATAATATATAATATATTGTTATGTTAGTCAAAGGTTGGTGACATTGTACATATATACTTGTCCTTTCTCAGAACACCAATAATGTACTAAATCACGATATTGAGAAGGATTAACCCCTGGATCTGGGATGTGAGCAACCATTTCCTACTTAGTTTTGCTATCATCATATCCTTTTGATTTCATTTCATATTTAAATTGCCTTCATTTCAGACTCATGTCATCAATCAATATTTCCTTTGTTTGTTCAGTTTATTCATGAATAAATCAAAACTTACTCTATTATGAGTATCATTAACAAACAATGAAAGATCCAAATAACATATCCTTAACAAACAATGAATTATTACTCTATTTCTATTTGAGATGTAACCCAAGAACTAGATTGGCCAACTTGTTCACCATCTATGAAAGATAAAAGTAACATATCCTTTTAGAAACCCATTACTAATGATGTGCTCATAAAAATCCATATGAGAGCGCCACTTCCAATTGACACATTTGGTATAAGGGCAAATTTTTTCCATCGTTGGACGATTTTGCATATGCAAAATCAAGAATATTTAGAGCCCCTCTAATATAGTTCTCTTTATTAAGAGAGTTGTAATCTATCCAACTCTTATATGTTTGATAAAATAAACTGAAAAAAATAGAATGCAATAGACATAATAAATTAGTGCCTAGTATAACTAAAATATCCATGTATAATCAATCACAGTTCTGTCAGCAACTATAAAAAATAACAATACTAACAATGAAAAGGGAAAATTATTTTAATTGACCAACAAGCAACAAAAGCAAAAACGGAAAACATAAGAATGCAACCATAACACACTACTACATAAGCATGAAATGACGTTGGTCCTTAAAGACATGCAAAGACGGTTATAAGACCGTCTTTGTTCTGGACGTCAAAATGGGCATGTTACAACGACGGTTATCAAAGACTGTCCTTGAAGGCTTGTTTTTTATTATTATTATTAATTGAACAATCTAAGATGGTTGTTTAAGATAACCGACTTAGAATAAGAACATTCAAAGATGGTTTTTATCAAAATACCGACTTCAAATTTCTTTCATTTTTGTAAATCCAAAATTCACCCAACAAATCTAGGACGATTATTTTAAAAAATCGACTTTGATTTATTACTTACAAAGACGATTTTTTAAAATAACTGTCTTAAAAAGTCTTTTTTTATTTGTTCAAATTCAAAGACGATTATTTTAAAAAATCGACTTTGAATCATTACTTACAAAGACAATGTTTTAAAATAACCGTCTTAAAAGGTTCCAAAAAGCTTCTTTTTTTTCAAATTAAAAGACGGTTATTTTAAAAAATCGACTTTGAATCATTACTTACCAAGACGGTTTTTTAAAATAACTGTCTTAAAAGGTCCCAAGACACATTTTTTTTATATTTTGTTGAAATTCAAAGACTGTTATTTTAAAAAACCGTCTTTGATTGATAAGATACAAAGACAGTTTTTTAAAATAATTGACTTTGATGAATAACTTTTTTTAAATAATGCATTTTGGTGAAGCATCAATCGACGACAGTCATTTGACGAAACCATCTTTACTGGCGTTATTATTTAGTTTTCCGTTAATTAACAAAATGCACTGACTTGAGGTATTTATTCACCATATATGTGTATATGTGTATTATTTGATTGAAATTAGCATTATTAGGGATATCATTTTGCAGTTATATATTGTTCTCAATATATAAATATACATATAAGCTTGATCAACAATTTGAAACACAATTACCATACACACAGGAAAATCATTAGCACAACCAATATAGGTCAGTCAACAAGTCCAATCCAATAAGTCTATAAAAATTAGGAGGGAGACTGTAACATTCCTAATGTTCTATTCGAAGCAAATGTTAATGCACCAAATAGGAGCATTAACAATGTTTTATTGTTAAATAGATATGTAAAACACGCAATGATTTGAGAGTTTGCACGGAGGACCCTTGCATGGGGTCTTGGACAACATTGTTCATATACGACATGGTGGATAACATTGTTCAAACAGAATTTGGTGCCCACCATTGTTCAAAGGGTATATGCAGTACAACTTGTTTACCCTGACCAATCCCCTCTGGGGATTATGCACATTCAACCGATCATGTATAGAGTTAAAATCTAAAGGCAGCTGAGTATCCTCCATCCTCTCGATAATGTACAGGTCATGTACAGAATTTGGTGCTGTAGCTGCTGATACTGCAAAAATTGTTGCAAGGGTGGGGATTGGGTTACCTGAGATGATGATGTTGATTGTGGAATTCGATACAGTAGATCAGAAGGTAAATACTGATTCTGAGGAAGCTGGATAAATGGAAGCGAACATGATGGAGTTAGCAAAGAATGTGGCAATTTCAAAAACTCTATCCAAAACTTATTTTCATTACCTTCGATATAATTTCAACTAGCTCAGAACAAGTCACATCATTGATGGATGGTAAGTCATTAGCAGCCAATACAACCTGCGTTCATACAGAATCACATTAGATATGTTGAAGATGGCAGCTGTAAGAACAAAATTTCAAAAGCAGTTTTGATTTCAAACATATAATTAAAATGGAAAAAAGCTAATAAGCATGTACAACAAGACAATCATTGACACATTTTATCCAGAAATTAGAGTTCAGATGATTGATTTAGAATTCAAATATCCTAAAGTTTTGCGACTTTATGGCTTTTGGTAGAAATAAAGATGCAAAATATTTGGGGCAATGTGCTACCTAAACTCCACTTTTGGTAGGACAATAACTCCTGTATTTTTAAAGAGATTTCAATGGCACAACACTTGATTTGGTAAAAATTTATGTAGTTCTCGTGCAAAAGGCATAATACCCAAAATGATATCTGCACCAGAGTTATCAACAAATATGATAACCTGCATGATAAAAGGTACAATATTAAAACAGTACCACGACATAAAATATGCCAGAAGACAAAAAAAATCAATTATCAATGATAAAATTGTATCTCTTTATACATGTCAAACTTGCCTTCTTCCATGGGTTTTTGCTCCATTTCAATTTGAAAGTGTCAAGATCGTCAATGACCCAAGGTCGAGGAACCAGATTTTGACAACTAGTCAAAAAGGACATTCCATCCTTAGAGAAAACATCTGCAGGCTTCAAGAAATTGTGAAAAGAATAAGGTATATACATATACTTAAAGTACCAATAGATATAGCTCTACACCCTACTGTGATTGGGATAATTAAAAAAAAAAAAAAAATTTCTTCTAGTAGGAAAATAAATCATTCCTAGCCTAGGTAAAGTTTCAAGAATATCTAGTTACCCATGCAAAAAGTTACAGCAACCGAGGGAAGTTAAGAAATATTGTATATAAAGGATAATTAGCCACTGCATGTGTCCTTATTCTTCGCACAGGAATGAGGAACTAAACCAAATGATATCAGAAAATGGGATAACACCAGTGACAAATAGACAATAGTACTACCAGCAACCAACTAAGGAAAGTTAAGGAATATTGTATTTTAAGGATAATTAGCCACTCCATGTGTCCTTATTCTTCACAGAACACAGGAACTAAACCAAAGAATTGGAAAGTGGAAAGAATGGATAAAGGGATTGGTACTGTAATATGAAACATAAAATAATAGTCATAGATAGTTAGATGCAGATTACAGCTTAACCAAGTAAAATTGGTGTTCGAATGAACAAGTAGGTGCAGTCTGGTTTGGCAAAGAGTCTTAATTTAGTTATGCAGAGGTATCAAAAGAACGCATGTAAATCATCCTACCTGTGCAGAACCAAGATCAAATATGTTTCCAGCAAAAAGTCCTCTAACTAGACAACAGGTCGCTTGCCTTCATCTTCAATGGCATCATTAAGACAAACAACATTCTCAAATAGTGTGATGGCTTTTGCATTTTCTTCATCCTATTGAAGTCAATCAGAAAAGAGTAGCATAATTGGGTGACATAAAACTACATTGGGCATTAATATTGTTATGTTACCACCCCAGCCGTCCTTAATTAAAATTGATAACAAGTTAACATGATGTGTTTAAATTCTTCAACAACTCAAATTTGGCTATATCTGAAAACAATTCCATTAATTTTTCCTCCATAATTCGTGCATGATGTTCCATTTAATCAACTACAATCAGATTGGCACACATTTTTCTTTGATCTTTTATTATCCATAGTTGCATATATGCAGTTAAACTTACCTTGACTTTTTTGAAGATATCTCTGAATCCCAATTCTCTAAGCACGAGTTCACGAAGTTTGCAGAGAAGCTGGAAAATCCCCCCAACCACCCACCAGAAAGGAAAAAGAAACAGAAAAACATTGAAGAAAATTAGACAAATCACCAAACTACTGTTGTTGTTGTTGGTTTTTTTTGTAATTCCTATTTTGGGGGAGGGGAAATTAGGGTATAGTTTAGCTACAGTATAGAACATACAATGCAATCAGGAGGCCCACCATGACTTTCAGGATCTCCTTTCTTAGGGACCCCAACTTCATACAAACCTGCATAAGCAGTCATACCAGGCATACCTACAAGTGAAAAAGTTCACAAATAGTTAACAGCTAGTTAAAGGAGATATAAGGTGGCTAAAAGAAAATTATTAGCTAACAGAAAATTTTCAACCCACAAAATTAAATCTTAAAAAAAAGCCAAACACATTTTTCTTTCCTTCTTTTTAATTTATAATTACATATATTAATTGAATAAAGCACAGACCAAAAATGTAACATGGATTATATAAAGAATTGAGTAAGTGTGTGCTTACAGAATCAGCAGAGAAGGAATAGAAGAGTGTATTTTTATCTGTTTTCTTGATTCCTCTCATGTAAGGATCATAGGATAAATAGAGGTTCTTAACCACCACAACATCTGAAGCCTCTGGAGGAAGCTTATGGTCGAAGAGTGCAAATACAAGTCTGTTTGTTTTGGATTAGCAGCTATGTGACCAACTGGCAGAATCTGTTTGTTGCTCAGTTTCTCTTCTATTTCTGCTTCTTTTTTTTTTTTTTTTTTTTCTGTTCTTGAATTGATCTTAATTTCCCTTCTCACCTCTTTTATGTTCCTAGATGTTTTGGAGATGTCTGAGGCTGCTTTTTGGAGACGTCAATTATACCAACCTATATTACCTACACTTGAAATTATTGAACCACTAGCTTTTTCAATTTGTGTTTTCATGGAGTGCATTGAGGAAAAAACTTTCCTCTGTTGACATATCTAACATTTTCACATGTAGCAATGGTGCCACCATGGCCTTGGGGTTCTAAAATCACATCCTGAAGGTAAATTTGTCTGCAAGGGACAGCTCGGCTGCAGTCAAATTTGATAGCCACTTCTGAGGCACTTGTTCCTTTTATGTTTTGGTACAACACATTGCTTAATTGCACAGCTGAGTCCTGCATGGTGCCATTTCATCAAACATGGTTATGACTTACGATAATATAATTGATTACCATTTCTTTTAATAATTGATTACCAAATTTCCTCTGATAGGATGGCTGATTAGAATTTTGGATCCCTGCATGTGCAAAGGCCAGGGCAAACTGACTTGACTTCAAGCATGCTGTCTTGTTCTAGTTCCAATAGTATTAGAAATGAACAAAAGTCTGTGTCTCTTGAGAGTGAAATTGATGCCGAGAATCGAGCTTGTATCCAGCATATGTCAGCTGAGGAGATTGCAGAAGCCCAGGCTGAGATAATGGAGAAGATGAGCCCTGCATTACTAAAAGCACTACAGAAAAGGGGGCAGGATAAATTGAAGAAACTAAAATCTGAAGTGGCTAGTGGCTCAGACTCTTTTAATGGACATGTTCAGAGTCCTTAGGATGCAAAATATCTCCACACAGAGGATGGCATCACTCAAACAGTGATTGTGCCGCTATCCAAAGAAAAGCTAGATGATGAGAAAATTAGCACAAAGACTTCAACCACCGCTAGTAGTAGCGCATGCAATGCTTGGAGCAATAGAGTTGAGGCTGTTAGGGAGCTACAATTTTCCTTGGCTGGGGATGTTGTTGATTCTCAATGTGTATCAGTCTATGGTATGTGTTTCTATCTTCTTATGTTTCTTTACTATCTTTTGGTTCTAATATCAAGATGATGCTTTGTATGATCCTTGCATGTGTGTGTTATTAGAGTATCTCCTTGTACCATTCTGGATTCTGTAGTTAACTAACGTATGCCAGCTAAGAATTCTGTTATTGGTCAGTTGTAACTGACAGATTAGTTTCAGCTAACTTATCCCTATAGATCTCAGATGTACCTCTTCTATTTTCAATCAATGAATAAACATTTCAGTAATCAATGTCTGAATATCTCAATGCTCTCTCTCTCTCTGCTCAATGAATCCTAATAATATATGCCCTTTTTGATGTTCATTGAGAATCTAAGTTCCATATGTTATATATTTTGTCAACTGTTTTGCTTATTTTAGCATGAAAGTTTAATTATGCAACAGGTTGATGGTCATATATACTTATGGAAGTGGAATGCAAGAATTGTAATTTCAGATGTAGATGGAACTATTACCAAGTACGACTAGTGATAATACTTCTTAGGCTATTTATTGTCCTTTTAACTTGACATAGATACTACTAAAACACTGTTATTCAATAAGGATGATCAGTGTTCATCCCATGCAAATGTGAGTATGAACCACAAAATTTGTGACCATTGGAGTGGTGTCATGAGGTGGTTTGGTTTTAGGGATGAGGATGGGCGATTTGACAGTGTCTCAGTTTCGGACAAATCAAAGGGTGAGATGTTGGTATGTACAGAGGTTTATTACTCACCAATTAGACCAATGGTTTCATTTTCATATTTTCTTCTTCTTTCCTGTGCCAACAAACTTCAGGTGACACATCTCATGGAGCCAACTTCTGGAAAAAGGCAAGCAAAAAATACTTAAGATTGCTACAGACTTCACTAAGATCCTTCATATGTGCATCATTTGGGAATTAGCATAGTTATACAAGCCAGACAAATTGAGGGGGAAAAGGAGGGGTTGTGAAGGAGTCTAGAAGGGTTACAAAGTGAACCACGTGATACCAGGCAAAGAACTGAAGTGTAGAAGAGATTATGGGAGGAGGAAAAAAAAAATTAAGATATCAAGGGGAATGCCTTTATGTGGAGTCAAAGTACTGCAAGAGCAGCTAGGCTAGGTGGAAAGTTTAGAGAAAAATATCAGTTGGGTTTATATTCCAATCCCAAAATCTCAACATCATGAAAAGAATAAAACTTAATTCATGATTAACTATCTGATAAACAACATGTCAAAAGCAAGGGCAATGACACAATAAAATAAACATACAGGCACAAAAGTGACAATTATTGAATAAAAATCCCGAAAAACAGTACCAACTAGAAGTGTTTAAAGCATTTTGATGTTGAAGAGTGGTGAGTAACAAGGGTTGAAAGCAATAACTTAATGGGAAGCCTTATCACAAACATGAAAGACTTGCCCCCAATAACAACTACATGCTTCTGAAATACCATGAACAACATCACAGAGAGTAAATAAAGGTAAGCACCATTTAACTAACCTAACAAATTTGTCTTGCTGAAAATTCATGAATGTAGCCTAGTTTAAAAGCAAGGTAGAATTCAACGATCAGTGTCATGCAAACGTCACAAGACAGTAAATAGCTTCTTCATGAACCAGAAAATCTCATAGCCTACATGAAATAGTAAAAACAAAAGAGGCAACCACAGTTAGATACTCCAATTATCGACCAAAACAAACACCAAGTCATCCATAGCAACATCAATAGGGTAAAACAGCCGCCCAAGCACCTTGCAATATATTGATCCCACATAAGTTACAATAATCAAAATCACAATAAATCCACAAAATGAAATAAAACTTCCAATAATGGCCGACAACACACAAGCACATTAAAAAAGATGCTTCGGGGCAATAAGCCCTCTGTTGAATTCTATTGCAAATATCAAGAATAACATAATGATTGAGCCATAAGAGATCATCAACTAAAACAATGTCGAAGTCCACGTGGCATTCGATTGAACGCGAACCCTAGCTCACTGACCTCCTAGACCATCACTTGCGGCGGATAAATGCCGGAAGTGACCTTGATTTTGGTGACGGTCTTCGAAACAGGTTCTGCGTCTAACCTGAAAGAAGAGCAATGAGTGAAGAATGAAGGAATATGCAAAAAAATGTCGAAGAGGTTAGTTACAACTTACTAATGAGCTTGCAATGAGAGTTGTCCTTCTTGTTCGACAGTGAAACGGGTTCTTTGGGAGCAAGCCTTCAATTGAAAAACTTCAATGGTGTTTCTGAAACAGGGGTGCCATTGTAGAAGGGACATTCTTCTGTCTTAATTTGGTTTTATTTTATTTTAAAAAACATCAAAGTCGGTTATTATCAAAACCGACTTTGAATAATCTGAGACAACGACGGTTATTATATAACTGTATGTGTATCATGGAAAACAACAAAGATCATGTTATAAACCGACGTCGTTGTTGTATTGATGTTCAAAAAATTACAAAATTGCCACTGTGTATGCTACAATGTCGGTTTTTGGACGACTATCGTTTTTTGTACGTTGTAAAATCTCCATTTTGTAGTAGTGACATATTTTAACAAGAATATCCTGGCATGTCACCTAGGCAGTTGACTGACATGAGGTCAACTTCTGTGAATAATGATTGTTATGCATGGTCTATCATTAAGCATGGGTTGCGAGCAATGAATACAAATATGTACTCCTTGTGAGACATGAAGTACATGTTTGTACATATTCCTCGCACCCATGCTTAATGGCAAACTATGTATAACAATCATTATTAAATAGGACATGCATTTTTATGGAATAATTGTACCTTAGTACCGAGGCCAATTGTCTTATTGTCGGAAGGAATTCATTTCTCAAGGAGTTACAATTAACAGCACAGGTGAGTTAAGGAGCTATGAGTAATAAAATCACATCTATTGTTTCATTACTTATGACTCCAATTAAAATGTGACATGAGTAAAAATAAATTACAATCAGTGGAGAGTGATATTAAACAAGTGCCCCTTTTTTAATTAGGGGACAAGGAAAGAGTTAAAAAATCTCACTCATTGGCACTGTAGAGTACAGAGCTATAAGCGCTATTTATTATCACAGTACACAATGCACAGACTTTGACTTTGATACATTTTTCACTCTTCCAAGCTATGTCCTAATTTTATCAGAAAAACTTCATCTAAAATGTACTTATTTCATGAATACTACTTTGATAAGGAAATATGAGTAACCTCCTATTGTAATTTGCTATCTGTGAATATATATTTTATTCCCTATATGAAATATGTTAGGTTAAATCAGTAGAACATAATGAATAAATCAAAACATAATACGATTTCACTAGTAGAAACTACAAAAAAAACAATTCTGGTTTTTTTTAGACTTGTAGTGATTTCCAAATGAATTGGTATCAATTCTGGTTTCTGAAAAGAAAATATGATAAATTGACAAGTGAGCAGATTCAGGATTTGAGATTGTATTAGAATTGTTAGTTAAAATCTGAAAACACAAGATTTGGAATACCTATTAAAAGTTAATATGTTATGACACTAGAAAGGAAAAGTGACTGACAGATATTAGGAACCAATAGAATAGAATACTAATAAAAGAGATAAATAAGAAAGAACATTTTAAATGAAGTTGAAATAAATGACAGTGATTAACATAATGCCTTGACCAAAGTTATTAACAAGAGTAAAACACTCTAAATGAAGAGTAGTAATTGTTCTAGAACAAGTGAACAAAAGACTAAATTCTTTGGTAGTAATTGCTTCTGTAAAATAATGGAACAATTGGTGGAATTCTTCCAATTTTACAAGATCTCAATATCCAGCTGCACCAAAGGCATGAGAAGGGGGAGTTTCACGGCTCTTGGAATGATCAACACTTGTACTAGGGAGATAACAACATTGATGATACTTTCTCCTTGTGTTAAAATTATGCAGACAACTATGAAAGTTGGGAATAAGTGTATTGATTGTATAGAGGGGGTTGGGTCGAAATGCATGAAATTATGCAGTCAAGAACTAGCATATTGACATTCGAAAAGCAAACCCAATATGAATACCACCTGAGAGTGATATACTTTCTTTACAACTCAACGCAACATACATTCAAACTAGAGAACCATTAAAGATAAAAGAAATTCTTACCTCGAAAGCATGACCATATTTGTGATACAAAGGCCATCCTATGTGAATATAAAGCTCCTGCACAAAACCATTTGAATTTAGTTCAATAAAAAGTTAAAATAGTAGCACTAGGAAAAGGAAAATATTTATTTATATAATACATTACAGGTTACTACCTGCTAGCTACTTAAAATCCCCAAACATCATTACTACACGACATGAAGTATGGGAAAAGAGGTTGCAAATTACAATAGGCTATATGCTACTACTTAATTGCCCCAAACATCATTACTACACAAAGCACGGGTGAAGAGAAGTGACGACTACCAAGACATGAATGCTTGGCTCGGATCGTTTCCGGATTGTAATCTTCAAGACTCCATGAATTAGGGTTTGAAATTCAAATAGAAAAATGGAGAAGATTAATGAATGATTTAGAATGACGTCACGATCCCCAATCGGAACAATAAGTCAGAGGAGGATTCGTCACAAAGGAAAGCTTCCTTGATAGGAATCAATTTGGTCTCAATCAAAAGCTCAATTTAAGCAAAAGCTCAATTTCATTAATCAAAAGTTACCAAAAATAGCAAAGTCTGAGTATTTATAGGGCTAAACCTCTAATAAACCCCTAAAAACGTAGGTTTAGGCCTATTTACGGAAATATCAAAGCCCATTACATGAAAACAACAAAAGGGAAGTTGTAGTAACATTTTAAATGAAAATAATCGATTAAAATGAAGCGTAATCGATTAAAATAGAGCGTTTCAGCACTGTGTAATTGATTACAGCAACGTCGTATCGATTACAATAGACAAATAATCGATTACAGCAATGAAATAATCGATTAAAACAGACAGACAAACATCATTTGCATTTTAATCGATTACAGATACATTTAATCAATTAAAACAGACAGCAAATGTTTATTACAACAGACAAGACTTTTTTGATGTGTTTTCATTGAATTTAGTGTGCCTCTTCATTCTTGTCCACAAGATATAAGGCATTTTTTATGTAGTCTTGAAGGGCTTGAGTTCTAGCTCTTGTCATGGGTCCTTTAAAGTTAATCAAAGGAAGTTCTTTAACTCCTTGACCTTAAGCTTGACTTTGGACCTTGTTATTGAACCCTTCATGGAGTGCTTCTAGGACTTCATGATCCTTGGATAGTCCTCTATCAAGAAGTAACAGGAAGGGTTCTTACCTTCTATGAAATTTCCCTTAGATCTAAATAGGCGCGATTGAAATTAGGAATCTGATGAAGAAGAAAACCGTTCCAAAGAAAAAATCACTGAAGGAATTGATGATGCTATGTTTGAACGGAAAAAAAAAAAAAAAAAAAACCTCAGTTTTTGAAAATTTATCAGCTGCCTTGAATCCTACCATATATGTCAAGGATATTTTAATCTTAGCAAATAAAATGTGTGAGAGGGTAGGAGTCCCTCTACACACTTTAACTCCATGAATCTCATCATTTCACTCGAATTTTTTGAGAAGGGAAGAAAGGCTCTATGTACAAAGGATAAATTAATAAGGCGACAGTGAGTCACCTTATCTCAACCCTCTCCTAGGGGAAATAGGTCCAATAGAATTCCCATTAATCAACACTAAATACTTAATAGTTTCTAGACAAAGTTTGATCCATACCACTCATTTTTGGTGAATACCCATTTTAGACATTATTTTTGTTAGGTACTCCAAGTCAACTAAATCAAAAGCCTTACTCATTTTTGGCCAAAGTTTCCTTTTTATTTTTGCATTTTATATAGTGGATGATTTCTAAGGATGTTAAAACATTATTAATGAAAGAAGGACCCTCGACAACACATCTTCTTAAGGAGAAATGCAATTAGGAAGCAAAGGTTTGAGTATGTTTGCAAGGGTTTTTGAGATAATTTTATATAGAACATTGCATAAAGAAATAAGACAAAATTCCTTCATAAAAGTGGGGCCATTTTCTAGCCAATTTGAAGTTGTAGAAAAAATCTTTGGCCCAAAAAGGTGCCAATTTTTTCTGTAAAAAGTAAGGTTAAGGT
Source organism: Glycine tomentella (assembly GCA_007407185.1). Classification (NCBI taxonomy): domain Eukaryota; kingdom Viridiplantae; phylum Streptophyta; class Magnoliopsida; order Fabales; family Fabaceae; genus Glycine; species Glycine tomentella. Next base: position 293,042 of record PYAF01002033.1, on the reverse strand, counting down.
CATCTAGTCCTAGGGATTTGTCAGAGTGCATTTGGAAAAAAATAATTTTTAACTCATATAGAAAGGAGCCAAAAGTTTATTATTATCCTCAGCAGGAATAAAAGAAGTCAAATGATAAAGATCACTGGTTACACCATTCAAATTACTTTGGAACAAATTGTTAAAATAATTTTCCGCAATACGACACAAGTTCTGGTGATCATATGAAATTGTACCATCTCCTACAGTTAGGGAAGTGATTTTATTCTTCTTGTTGCGAGAAGTGGTTGAGGAGTGGAAGAATTTGGAATTGACGTCTCCGTTCTAGAGCCAAAAAATGTTTGATCTTTGCTTCCAATAAATCCCTTCCTTGGCAATAAGGTTGGATAGTTTCTCGCTAACTTGAGCATTTATGATTTCTGCACTAACATAATTAAGGTTATTTTGGTAAAATATAATTCATGGAATGACCAATTAGAATAGAGTCTTATATAAAAAATGAATAAGGAAATATCTAAATAATCTCTTAAAAAGGGATGGAGGGAGTGTAATATTCATTGAAAAAATATTTTCATTAAGTTAAGAAATTGTATCATCAAATACATAATTATTTTTTAAAAATATACTTTATATAATATAATATACACTCCCTGTATTTTAAAATAGTAGTCTTTTTAGGTTAGGCATAATGATTAAAAAACATTCAGTTGATATAAATGTAGATAAAAATATCCTTAGTTTTTCAACTACTCTTGGCATGCATTATTCCACTACCTACCAATAACAAATACAATCCATCTTTTAGGCCTCCACCAACATATTTTTATGACAAATATCTTTTTTAAGGCGAGTATTTATTAATCTTCTTAATTACACATAAGAGTATTATAAAAAAATAGCTTTATAAAGTTAAAATAATTATTATTTTGAAAGAAAAAAAGAAGTTAAAAAGACTACTATTTTGAAATGGTGATAGTAATTATAATAATAGCAAATTATTGAGTAAATAGTTTATTGTTATTTAATAAACATAATTTCAAATTTCAAATTAACCAAATTAGGGTTGTTGTTTAATGCAAAATTAGAAATCTAGTTCCAATATTATATAACATAAATGCTTATTTATATATAATTAAAATTTAAAATAAGTAAATATTTTTAATATAAATTATATTTTAATTAAAAAATTATAATAATCATATTTAATTATATTGGTTAAGTTTGGGATTTAAATTGTAGTAAAAGATTACTTTAATTATTGAAAATTTAATATTGAAATTCAATTTAGAGATAAAGATGTTGAAAAGAAAAAGAGAAGAAATATTGAGAATATCTAACAGAGAAAATGGGGAGAGTGAGAATCTCATTTTCTAAATTATGTAATCTTACAAGTAGATATGGTAGTGAAAATTTTAATGAATCAAATATTTCTCAATCTTAAATGCGTATTTTCTATTTACTATGGGAAAAAAATAGAAAAGTAATCACCAATAATATTGGATTGAATATGGAAGCAAACTTGTATTCATATGAAGAAACACATTTATTTTGTTCCATTCTTTAAAAGAGACAAGCCTAATATGTTGATTTTGTAAACCATATAAAAAAAAAAGCATTGTAAATTTTTATTTGACATTAGAAAGACACTACATACTATTATGTGAAAAACAATAGGAATACCCACAAAAACCAAGAGGGGGGCGAATTGGTTGAAACTTGGTCTTTTAAAATTTATTAATCAAATCAGAGTAGGGCTCTTTATCACTTTTAAAACCAAGAATGTTTTTACTCAATCAAATTACTCAGCTCAAGAAACCATTAGCTCAAAACAGAACTTGTTGCGTAATGATAATGAAACCAAGAAAAAATGAACAAGATGATTTGTAGAGATAGAGATAAAGAAAATCAACACAAGCAATTTATACTAGTTCACTTCACAACAAAAGTTACAAGAACCCACTTACAATAGCATCAAATAATAGAAATTACAAAACAAAATTACAATCAAAGATTATGGAGAGAAACAACCTGATGATCCAATGAATGTAAATGAATATGAATTACCAATCAAGGTTGAACAACAGAAAACAGAATTCTAGAACATGCTCTCCATTAAACTCTTGAAGTTTCTTGCCCAAAAATCATTCAATAACTCATGATGATTAAAGAGTGGGACAAGAAGTTAGAGAACCCAGAAAATCACTTTTAAACTCTTAGAAGACTTGTGTATGCTAAAAAAATATGAAGTGTTCAAGTTAGAAAATAAGCCAAGCCTTCATTCTATTTATAATAGAATTTTGTAACAACCTGTAATCGATTACACGTGCCAAATAATCGATTAAAATGCATATGTAATCAATTAAATTGTCACTTAATCGATTAAGTGTTCAAGGCACATTCTGGGTTTCAACAACGAACAAAATAATTGATTAAATCGAGCTGTAATCGATTAAATCAGAAAAGTTCAGTTTCAGAAAATAGCATGTGTAATCGATTACAAATAATGGTAATCGATTAAAGCAACAAAGCAGGCTTTTTCAAATGGCCTATGTAATTGATTACGAATGATGGTAATCGATTATCATAGCAAGGCACAAAATACATTTTACACTATGTAATCGATTACAATAAGTGTGTAATCAATTAAAACATTCACCAAAGTTTTCTAGTTTCAAATACAACCCAAATAATCGATTAATCCAATAGGTAATTGATTAACATGTTCATAGAAGCTTTTCCAGTTTGAAACATGAATTGAATAATCGATTAAAATACTATGTAATCGATTAAAACAGTAAAATTATATTTTTCCAAAAACATTACTCAATTAAATCATTTTCAAAATAGTGAGTAGCTTTGATGTTTTAATGAAAATTGTTTAAGCATGTTAATGAATATGTGAATGCACTGCAAGGATCAGAAGATTGCTTTCTCCTACACTTCATTTGAATTGCAATCTTCAAGGCATGTGAAAAGCTCAAAACATTCTTCTAAGTCATAGGTTTCATTCTTCTTGTTGCTCCCTCTATATCTAACAATCTCCCCCTTTTTGGCTTTCAACATGCCAAATATTTGATTGACCATGTGTTAGATGTTGAAGTTCTTTAAGGGATGAAAATAGAAGACTTTGAACTTAGTAAACCTGAAAACAAATAGGCCTCTTTGCCAAGAACAAGTATTAAGAGATATGCTTGCATAAACATTAATCATTAACTTGCATTAGTTGCTTCGTTAGACTCAATTTGCTCAATTTGCTCCCCCCTTAATTTGAAAATTCATTAGTTTTTGATTTTTACAAAACTTAGCAGAAAAATAGAGCACAACAGAGTATGATATATCAATCAATATTTCTCCCCTTATTTGGCTTATCAAAGACAAAAATATAGCACGACAAATAATGAGAAGGAGAAACATAGAAACTTCATTAATCAATGGGGAGGAACAGTACATTAATCATAAAAAATAAAAGAAAACAAATTAAGAGCAGAAAGAGGAAATACAAGAAACTTAAAGAAACTAGAAAAACATAGAAATCCTAGAAGGATTCAAAACCATCAAACAGAAGCTTAGTTTCTATGTTTTATAGCCTAGATTTTATCTCCTCTAATGTTGAATTGGTCTCAGCCTTCTGCTCATGATGCCTGACAATAGGCCATCCATCTTTTGAATCATAAGAGATTCAAATGGACTGTAATATGGTTGAGCAAGGCCTTCTTCTTCAGCATCTTCATCAGCTTCCTCTTCAATTCCAGCAGCAACAGCAGGAACTTGTTGGCCAGCCATTTTCCATCCTTGAGGAGTTTTGACCATCCCTAGCTTTGTGAGATGTTTCTCCTTGATGAGGCTATTGCTAGAGTTAGTGTTGTCAACAACCTCATTAGAGACATCTATATTGAAATAATCAATAAACCTAGAAACAAGCACAGCATAAGGAAATGGGTAATTCATTAACCTCTTGGACTTAAGCATTATCTCCTCAAGAATAAGAATCCAATTCATCTGAATTGAATTCTTGAGACCATACACAAGTTGCAGGTCATCATCAGTGGCTTAGGCATGGTTGGTGGCTCTAGGAGTGAGGATGTAAGTGATTATGTAGTGGAGGAGTCTATCTTCGTGGGTCATAAGGTCAGTGCTGAGCCTAAGCTTCAGCCTCATTTGGGGATCAATAAGCATCCCCCTATAGGTCTCAACCCTATTGTATCCCCCAGCCTCTTCTTCAAATTTTCTTTCCCCTTCAAAGGAAATTCCAACCACTGCTTCCCAAACTTCTGGAGTTATTTCCATGGCAACTCCATTCACTTGGGACAGAAGAGTCTCGTCCATGGAACCCTTAGCACAGGTGTAGAACACCTTTACTAACTTAGGGTAAAATGTACCCTTTATCTCAACAAACTTCCTCAATCCCTGGGTTTCAAGAAAAGCAGGGAATTGAAAACCTTTTCTAATGAACCAGTCAAGTTCAAGGTGTTTGGGAGGACAAATTAATTTGATGGCATTGAATTGAAGGTAGGTTATCTTGTCTCTCTCAGCAGGAAACCAGTGATCTAACCTATTAACAGTAGGGTTAGAGGTTTCACCAGCCTTTCGTTTGGAGGTTTTGACTCAATTAGAGGTAGACATGGCTAAAAGGAAATGAGAGACTTTCTGGGCAGAGTTTCTAAACTCAGAGGGAGGAAGAACACAACAGTGTTTTAAGAAAGAAGAAGTTTGGTGTGACTTCTTCCTTCAACAATGGGTTGTATTTATAGAAGTTTTTAGGCTCCAAAAATTCAAATTTTGAAATTAGGAACAGTTAATACAAATTAACTCACTACCATTAAGGCACAAAAGATTCAAATTTGAATTAGGTGGCAGTTGGGCAGCTTCAATTTCCAAGAAAATCTGACAGATTCTGCAGTAACTCCATAAATAATTGATTATTTCCTTCTGTAATCGATTAATTTTTAGGCGAAATCAGTTTCTGTAGAAGCTGTAATTGATTAATTCGTAATGTAATCGATTATTTCAGTGAAAACCAGTTAAGGAAGATGAAGTGTAATCAATTATTTTCATATGTAATCGATTATTCCAGAGAGACTTGAAAATTCAGAATCAATTTAAAGCTTGTATAATCGATTAATTCAATTTGTAATCGATTATTCCAGAGGGATTTGAATTTCTAAAACAGATTCTCAGTAATATAATCAATTACCATTCACTGTAATTGATTATTCCAGTGAATTTAAAATTTGTAAAAGGATTTTTGCATAGTGTAATCAATTAATTTGTGGCTTAATCGATTATTACAGAGAAATTCATTTTCTGGAATTATTTTTCTATGAAGAATAATCGATTATTTTGCTTGTGTAATCGATTACATAAGCACAAATTTCATTCTAAGTCATGTTTTAAGTTCTTTTAATAGATTAATTCGAGCTCTAATCGATTATTACAGTGAAAACATCAGAGTGAACAGTGATTTATGCAACACAAATTGGAAATTGAAAGCTCATGTGTTGATGGAACAAGTATGAAGCTATATCACAACTATCATGCTAATGAAGATTATATTCATCCAAGATACCTAACATGTTTCTAAGAGTATAGAATCTATCTCTAGCCAAAGGTTTAGTGAAAATATCAGTCAATTGATTATGAGTATCAATGAAGTCAATTTTGATATTACCTTTTTGGATGTGATCTCTAAGGAAATGATGTCTTATCTCAATGTGTTTGGTCCTTGAGTGCATTATTGGATTCTTTGAAATGTTAATAGCAGTTGTGTTGTCACATAGCAGAGGTATTTCTTTTAATTCTACACCAAAATCTTGTAATTGTTGCTTTAGCTATAAGCTTTGAGCACAACAACTTCCAACTGAGATGTATTCAGCTTCAGCTATTGATAATGCAACACGAGATTGTTTCTTGCAATGTCATGAGATCTATGAACTTCCTAGTAGATGACAAGTTCCACTAATGCTTTTTCTATCCAACTTGCATCCTGCAAAGTCAGAGTCAGAATAACCAACAATATTAATTGATGCACCTTTAGGATACCAAAGACCAACTTTTGGTATTGACTTGAGATATTTGACGATTCTTTTGACTGTTGTAAGGTGTGATTCTTTAGGATTTGCTTGATATCTTGCACACAAACTGTAAGGACCTTCATTTTTCGGTGCTATCGCGCGGGGATTCGGATCAGAAAACCCTGTTAAGGGTGCGGCGCCGGTGGCGCCAGGGCTGGCGCTGATGGCGCCAGACCCACTGGAAAGTGGCGCCAAGAGCGCCAGGTTGGCGCTGGAAGCGCCAGAATCTCTGCAGGTCCACGCCTAGGGCACCAGAATTGGCGCCAAGAGCGCCAGATTCCCAGCCGGCGCTGGTGGCGCCAGACTTGGCGCTGAGGGCGCCAGGGTCTCTGGAAGCTGGCGCTGGGGGTGCCAAATGTGGCGCTCAGGGCGCCAGACTTCCTCAAAGCTGGCGCTGGAGGCGCCATAGTTTCTGGACACCGGCGCCAGGAGCGCGGGAGTGGCGCTGAGAGCGCCGGACTAACCGCCTTAGTGGCGCCAATGGCGCCGGAACTGGCGCTGATGGCGCCAGAGGTCGGGCAGGCCGAGTATAAAGGGGCAGAAACGCGAAAATTGAAGGGAAATCAGCTTCTTCTTCTTCTCTTAGCCTCCAACCTCCATTGATGACCCTCCCAAGCTTTTAGGGACATTATATACTAGCCTAAACACCTTCCT
>PYAF01002033.1:264129-277109 GCA_007407185.1 Glycine tomentella | reverse complement strand
TCTAATCAATTGTTTTTACTTAATCAATTTATTCAATGATCTTAGATGAATGAATGATGCATGACACACACACACATGGATTATCAGATCATATACTTTCTTTTACTCATGATCAAATTGATTCTTCAAGCTTTCCTTTGAGCAAATCCTTTTGTGCATGTTTGAAAGTCCAAAACCTTGAAGCTTGATCTTCATTCTTCATACTTGGCTTCACTTGAATCAACAATAACTGGGGTTGCAGCCTCACTTGGTTGTTCTTCCTGCAAAGAATTTAAAAACAAGATTAGTGATTACTTATGTTTGAGGGAACATAGCCATGAAAGTATATGTAGTATGCAATTTATCTGGTTAATGCAACTTTACACTCATCACTAAACCGATGCATTACGTTAATAAAGGAAGAACTATGTAAAAAAATATGGTGTATGTGGCTGCCCATATATCAAATAGGCCCTAAAATTGTAGCTGATGAGGAAATTCGAGAGTGAGCTTTGGATGATACCGAAGTTAGTAGCTGTTTTGTGTCTTAAAGGAAATGAGGATTCGATAATGTTTGTTCCATTGGTTGCGATTAGTGGTCGATTGGATGAGGGACAAAGACTTGATCTCAGATACTTAAAGAAAAGTAGTGATCATCATTTGGAGCTTGGCTACAAGGAACATAATTAAAACAATGATAATATTTTTGGTTTTATGTTAATACCTTGTAGTAGTTCGTTTTTGTTGTGGTTTTGGGCTGAGCGTCATTTGAATGATGGAGACTTTGTTCTCTTCAATCGCCAGCCTAGTCTTCGTAAAATGTCTATCATGTGGCATAGAATCAAAATGATGTCTTATTCTACTTTCCGGCTTAACTTGTCTGTAACTTCACCATGATAAGGCGGAAATCAGTACCTTATTATGGTGAAGTTACAAACAAGTTAAGCCAAAAAGTAGAATAAGGCGTCATTTTCATTCTATGCCACTTGATAGACATTTTACGAAGACTAGGCTGACGATTGAAGCGAAGAAAGTCTCCATCATTCAAATGACGCTCAGCCCAAAACCACAACAAAAAAAACTATTACAAGGCATTAACAGAAAACCAAAAATATTATCATTGTTTTAATTATGTTCCTTGTAGCCAAGCTCCAAATGGTGATCACTACTTTTCTTTAAGTATCTGAGATCAAGTCTTTGTCCCTCATCCAATCGACCACTAATCGCAAACAATGGAACAAACATTATCGAATCCTCATTTCCTTTAAGACACAAAACAACTACTAACTTCGATATCATCCAAAGCTCACTCTCGAATTTCCTCATTAGCTACAATTTTAGGGCCTGTTTGATATATGGGCAGCCACATACACCATATTTTTTTACATAGTTCTTCCTTTATTAACATATATATCTACCTAATACAAAATCATGTTTTGTAGTTTAGTTTCTCAAAAAAATCATGTTACTATCATTTGTTTATTTATTTTTATATTTTTGTCTTCTTTTATCCATTCTCTTCTTTATATCAATATCTTACACTTTTAATGATGCATTTCACTATTTAAAAAACAAAAATACCCTTTTTCATTTCTTCCTCTTCCTCTTTATTTTTATTTTATTTTATTCTCATTTTCTTGCCTAAACTAAACCAAAGACAACAGAACATCAGTCTCATGAACCAAAGAGAACAGAACATCAGCCAGAGCCATTGGGAACTGAATTTCAAAAAGGGAAAAAGAATATAGAACCAAATTCCAAATACAGTATGGAGTAGTTGCCTGTTCAGCTTAATAATTCATTGATTAAACTAGCCGCTCTAGTACGACATCATTAAATTGATAAATTCAATTAACCAAAGCCTGAAAGTTTAAATTCTAAATTATTAATTTTTTTTGAATGTAAGAAGAACGAGATACTATAACCTTTCGTTTTTCAGAACACAATTCCACCCTAAACAATTAGTTACCGTGAAGCTTGCTGTTTCATGGTTATAACTACTAGGTCAACCATGGTGGCATTACATTTAAACAGCACCAATAATACAAGTTCAGGTATTGATGGAAGCACAGGATACTAACCTTGGGGGAGCGTGACCTCAGCAAGCCACCAACAATGCGCGATAATGGTGACAGCGCGCGGAACCTTGAAGCAACAGGTGCTGTGGACCGTGATATGGGCGCGAAGGTACGAGGGAGAAGAGATAGGGTGTCGACAAGGCACGAAGGAGAAGAAGAGATGGTGTGATATGGCGCTTCAGTGGGTGACGACAACGAGGGGGCTTTTCATAGATATGGGCGCGAGAGTGAAGAGGGTCGTAGCTTTTCGGAAAAGACAAAGGCTTTAAGGCGCGATACTGAAGTTTAATCATCGCGACGTGGTATATCATACCCACAACATCGGTTCCCATACTAAAACCGATGTTAATATCTTATTTTAACATCGATTTTACTTAAAATCTTGAAAATCGATGTTAACATTTCATGGTTAACATCGGTTTTACTTAAAAATCTACAAAACCGATGTTAACAGTTCATGGTTAACATCGGTTATACTTAAAAATATTGAAAATTGATGTTAACAGTTCATGGTTAACATCAGTTATACTTAAAAATATTAAAAACCGATGTTAACAGTTTATGTTTAACATCGGTTCTGTGAAAAATCTTCAAAACCGATGTTAAATTAGTTCGCTTATTTACAAAATTGTCACCGCGTTTTTGTTAACATCGGTTCTCTCAATACCTGATGTTAAACTAGCGATGTTAAAACCTATTTTTCTAGTAGTGCATAGTCAATGCCTTCTTCTTGGTTATAACCTTTTGCAACCAATCTAGGTTTGTTTCTAACTATGATTCCACTCTCATCAAGTTTGTTTCTAAAAATCCATTTAGTGTCAATAGGTTTGAGGGAAGAAGGTCTAGGAACAAGTTCCCAAACTTCATTTCTCTTAAATTGATTCAATTCATCATGCATGGCATGTATCCAATGTTCATCAATTAAGGCTTGATCAATATTCTTAGGTTCTATTTGAGAAACAAAATTCATATTATAGTAGAGATTTCTTAATGAAGATCTAGTAGATACTCCCTTTGATACTTCACCAATGATATTGTCAAGTGAGAGATCTCTTGTAGTTCTCCAATCTTTTGGCTCTTGGACTGGTGCTGATGGTTTTGTTTCAGTACTTGGTTCTTCTTTTTCTTTATTCATTGAATCATTGAGATGGATAAATTCCTCCAAAGGACCTGCATCTACATCACACTTCTTTTCCTCCTTGAAGGGATTAGATTCATCACAAATCACATGTACAGATTCTTCCATGCACAAAGTTCTTTATTGAAAACTCTATATGATTTACTATGTAATGAATATCCAAGGAAGATGGCTTCATCAGCTTTAGCATCAAATTTTCCAAATGATTATTTTCCATTATTTAAAACAAAACACTTGCAGCCAAATGTTCTCAAATGAGAAATGTTTGGTTTTCTATCTTTGTATAGTTCATAAGGAGTTTTCTTCAAAATAGGCCTTATTAACAATCTGTTCAAAGTGTAGCAAACTGTACTTACAACATCAGCCCAAAAATCTTTAGGCAAATTTGTCTCATTAAGAAGAATTCTTGCACCTTCTTCAAGGGATCTATTTTTCCTCTCCACAACACCATTTTGTTGAGGTGTTCTTAGAGCTGAAAATTATGGTTAATTCCATTTTCTTCAAAGAACTTTTCAAAATGTTCATTTTGGAATTCTCCACCATGATCACTTCTAATTGAGATAACTTTGCTTCCCTTTTTATTTTGAGTAAGTTTGGCCAATTTTCTAAAAGCACTGAAAGCATTACTCTTGGATTTCAAAAACAGAGTCCATGTGAATCTAGAGTAATCATCTACAATGACAAGCCCATAGTAATTACCTCCTAAACTTATAGTTCTAGAAGGATCATACAAATCCATGTGAAGTAATTCAAAGGGTCTTGAGGTGGAAATAATGTTTTTACTTTGAAAAGAATTTTTAGTTTGTTTCTCCTTTTGACAAGCATCACATAATTTGTCTTTTTCAAACTTGAGTTTGGGTAAGCCAATGACTAAATCTTTTTTAATTACCTTGTTCATATGATGTATGTTAATGTGACTTGCCCTTCTATGCCATAGCCAAGATTCATCAATTTTGCTTATTAGGCAAGAAGTGTTGTGAAAAAATGCATGATCTATGGAGAGTAAATAGATATTACCTTTTCTTTTACCTATGTGAATCACCTCACCACTTTGTCCATCACATATCATGCAACAATTGTCATTCAAATGACACTTTGAACCCTTTATCACAGAGTTAGCTTATACTTAGGAGATTGTGCTTCAAATCTTCCACATAAAAAACATTTCTGATTTTGGTTTTGAAGTTATCTCCTATATTGCCTTCTCCAATGATCTTCCCTTTGTTGTTATCTCCATAGGTGACAAATCCTCCATCTTTAAGAGTTAAATTTGTGAGCATTGACATGTCACCAGTCATATGTCTAGATCATCCAATATCAAGATACCATAATGAAGATCTTGCTCTTAGACATACCTGCAAAATTCAAATCAATTTATAGAAGAAGGTACCCAATTGAGATTGGGTCCATAGGGGTTAGCTACTTTCTTCTTCTTTTGCACCCAAATACAATCTCCATTAGACACATAGAATCTCCTAGGATAGCATTTATATGATGTATGTCCTTTCATCATACAATAGTTGCATGTTACAGATTTTGATGAATTTCTCAAGTAAGCATTTCGATTGATCTTTGAGTTATTGAACTTGTTTTGATTCTTCTATTTTTGTGGTACAAATACAGTTTTTCCAAAAGATTTTGAGCCTTGTTTGTAACTCAAACCAGAAGTATCTCCAGCATATTTCTGCACACTTAACATTTCAGCCAAGTTGCATTTACCTTTGTAAAGTTTTCTTTTCAAAAGATCAATTAAATCACTATTCTTGGATAAGAGTAACATTTATTTTTCTCCTTGACTTCTTTTGTAATCATCAAAATCCTTTTGCAACAAATTGTATTTGTCAACATTAGTAGAAGAAGAAGCACATACACATCCATTCATTTTGTAACTTGAAACAAGTTTTTCATTTTCTTCTTTCAAGTTGCAAATTTAAGTTTGCAATTCTGTAATTTTTGTAACATGCCATCTAAGATTTCCTTTGAGCTTATTATTGGATTTTGCAAGCTTTTTGGCCTCTTCATGCATTTCTTTAAAAACATCAATAACTTGGTCAAGTTCAAAATTTACCTCAATTCCAGCAATTGAGAGATCATCATCATCTTCATTGATTGTGGAAGTGAGACACATATTTGCTTCTACATTTTCAGTTGAGGATTCAGAAGTTGTTGACTCATTATCTTCCTAAGCTATGTAGGCTCTCTTAGACTTTCCTTCCTTCTTCATCTTATTTTCACCTTGTTTCTTTTCCAAGAAGATAGAGCATTCAGATTTGATGTGGCCGGGCTTTCCACATTCAAAGCAAGTGAAGTTGTTGTCACTCCTTTTGTTGTTGTTGTTGTTCTTTGTGAACTTTCTGTTTTTGTTTCTTCATAAGAACTTGCTGAACTTTTTGACAATCAAATTCATGTTGTCCTTTTCATCTTCTTTACTTTAGTTTTGCTCTTTTTCAACCTTTGAGGATGCAGCTTTCAAGGCTATACTTTTGTGTTTCTTCTCTGTATCTTCTGCATTGGTTAGTTGTGATATTTCAAGTTCATACTCAAGAAGCTTACCAAATAGTGCATCCATAGACATTTTGGATAGATCTTTTGATTCCTTGATTGATGTCACCTTTGGTTGTCAAGGTCTTGTAAGACACTTCAAGATTTTGATGTTTAACTCTTCAACATCAAAGATCTTTCCAAGACTAAGAAGATGATTAACTATATGAGTGAATCTTGTCTGAAGCTGAGAAATGCTTTCTGTGATGTTCATCTTAAACATTTCATACTCATGGATTAAGGCATGTTTTCTTGATCTTCTTACTTCATTTGTACCTTCATGAGTTATCTCTAGCATTTCCCACATCTCCTTTACACTTATGCACCTAACTGTTCTAAAGAATTCATCAGATGAAAGTACAGAAGTAATCATATTTTTAGTTTTAAAATCATATTGGACAACTCTCTTTTCAGCATTTATCATTTCATCCCATTCTTTGGGAATCATATCATTTCCAACAATTTTTATAGGAATCACAGGACCTTTTTCTATAGCATTCCAAGCACTTGGGTCATTTGATTGAATAAAGATTTTCATTCTATTTTTCAAAAAACTAAAGTGTTCTACTTCAAACATCGGAGGACGACTGAGGGAGGCACCTTCCTTGAAGGTAATTTGTGTGGCATTCATTTTCTTTTTAAAGAAAGATAGTGATCTTGAGTAACACTCAAGAACCTGCTCTGATACCAATTGAAAAACAATAGGAATACCCACAATAACTAAAAGGGGGGTGAATTGGTTGAAACTTGGTCTTTTAAAATTTATTAATCAAATCAGAGTTAAGGATCTTTATCACTTTTAAAACCAAAAATGTTTTTACTCAATCAAATTACTCAGCTCAAAACAGAACTTGTTGGGTAATGATAACGAAACAAGATGATTTGTAGAGATAGAGATAAAGAAAATCAACACAAGCAATTTATACTGGTTCACTTCACAATAAAAGCTACATCCAGTTTCTTCTAATCAACACTAGATTAGAGTTTCACTATTATAAATTTATGTTTTTACAAGCTTTACAACAACCTCCCTTTATCAACACTAGATAAAGAATAGAAATCTAAAACCCTATTAGATTTCTAAAGCGCAAGAACCAGAGAACACTACTCTAGCCAAAGCTTCAAGAACCCACTTACAATAGCATCAAATAACAGAAATTACAATCGAAGATTATAGAGAGAAACAACCTGATGATCCAATGAATGTGATTGCATATGAATTACCAATCAAGGTTGAACAGCAGAAAACAGAATTTTGGAACATGCTCTCCATTAAACTCTTGAAGTTTCTTGCCCAAAAATCATTCAATAGCTCATGATGATTAAAGAGTGGGACAAGAAGTTAGAGAACCCAGAAAATCACTTTTAAACTCTTAGAATGCTTGTGTAAGCTCAGAAAATATGAAGTGTTCAAGTTAGAAAACAAGTCAAGCCTTCCTTCTATTTATAATAGAATTTTGTAACAACCTGTAATCGATTACACGTGTCAAATAATCGATTAAAACGCATATGTAATCAATTAAATTGTCACTTAATCGATTAAAGTGTTCAAGGCACATTCTGGGTTTCAACAACGAACAACATAATTCATTAACCCGAGCCGTAATCAATTAAATCATAAAAGTTCAGTTTCAGAAAATAGTCTGTGTAATCGATTACAAATAATGGTAATCGATTAAAGCAGCAAACCAGGCTTTTTCAAATGGCCTAGGTAATCGATTACGAATGATGGTAATCGATTATCACAGCAAGGCACAAAATACATTTTACATTATGTAATCAATTACAATAAGTGTGTAATCAATTAAAACATTCACCAAAGCTTTCTAGTTTCAAATACTAGCCAAATAATCGATTAATTTGGTAGGTAATCGATTAAAATGTTCATAGAAGCTTTTCCAGTTTGAAACATGAACTGAATAATCGATTAAAATGCTATGTAATTGATTAAAACAGTAAAATTGTATTTTTCCAAAAACATTACTTAATTAAATCCTTTTTCAAATAGTGAGTAACTTTGATGTTTTAATGAAAATTGTTTATGCATGTTAATGAATATGTGAATGCAATGCAAGGATCAAAAGATTGCTTTCTCCTACACTTCATTTGAATTGCAATCTTCAAGTCATGTGAAAAGCTCAAAACATTCTTCTAAGTTATAGGTTTCATTCTTCTTGTTGCTCCTCCTATATCCAACATTATGCACTACTACAGCAAGAGGATTCTAAGTCGGTTATTTTCACCATTCAAAGTTGGTTTTGTAACCGATCTTGTATTGAGCGTCGTAATATACACAAGCCTACAACGTCGGTTTTTAAAAAACCGACTTTGAAATTTTTTTTTTAAATTTTTTTTTAAATTCGCGTATTCTAAGTCGGTTATTTTAAAAATTGACTTAGAAAATCAACTAACAAAGTCGGTTATTTTAAAAAACCGACTTAGAAAGCTTCATTATAAAGTCGGTTATTTCAAAAAACCGACTTAGAAAGATTATATACTAAGTCGTTTATTTAAAATAACCGACTTAGAATGCTTACATACAAAGTCAGTTCTTTTAATAACCGACTTAGAAATCTTAATTACAAAGTCGTTTCTTTCAAAAAACCGTCTTCGATTGTCCCAATTTTTTTTAAAAAAATGCTTTTTATTTTGGATTTCCCATTAATTAACATAATAGTGAAATGTGCACCTATTATTATCTTAATATATAATTTGAGCCATAAAATGAGCTTGTCCATGTTACTAACTTTGTAATTCCTAATAGCAACTAAGTTCCATAATTTATTTCCACAGCATCAACATTGTTTAGGCTATAACTGTACAAATATATAGAAGATACTTCTAACCTTCATTTGGCGTTCTCGTAAAGCAAGTAAGCCAGCTTCAGTACATATTGCTTTTATATTAGCTTCAGAGATACATTGACTGAAAGAAAAAACACATGAATATGACTCAAATGTCTATTGATTAAGAGGAACCTAAGGTGAACCCTGTTGCTAGGCTGCTAGCCATCCTCTAGTTTTCTCCCAAACCGATAAATTGTGGCTAAACACTTAATCATGCTATAGACAAGTGGAAAATAATAGTATAAACTATGATAACAACACAAGGCCAGGGCAGAATTCACAGATTACAACTAAATATATGACTTCAAAGTACAAACATTTGTAGGAACTACAAAAAATTAGAAAGCAAGTTTAGTAATCAAGTACCAAGAGATACTCCCATGTACCATTAAATGTTGACTCTATCAAATACAATAGGCCAGGCAGTTTTCTTGTTCACACTATCTAGACAACACAGAACACTCTTTCTATCATGGAAAAAGCGCAAGATAAAACAAAGATAATCCCAACGAGAGGAAGAAAGTACCTAATAAGCATTGAAATCACACTTCCCCAGCTCCTTGCTCCAGTAGGATGCCAAGGCACAATGTGCATTGCCACACACATGATCCTGAAAGAAAATACAAGTTACTTAACATTATGTCATTGTTATTTAACATGGCAAAAGTAGGTAGTAATAGTAACACAATTGGCCTTGAGTTATAAGTTATATTTTTATAATTTAATTATTATAAATTATTTAGTTTGTATAATAATATTTAAAATAGCATCCCACTTCCTGCAATAGCATTTTCATAATTTGCTTTTTTGAGATTGATAACTATGGGATGAAGTTGCCCAACTTTAGTATGGAATGCCCAACCATACATGGGTTCAAACTATTGAGAGAAACCAAAGCCATACTTACATGGGCAATATTTAAAAGAGCCTTGATTGCAAGGTTTGATATAAGAAAGGTTAAAAATCCCGATGAAAATTAGGTTGAGTTAAAGCAAATGGGAGGTGTTGAGGACTATATAGAAGCCTTTGAATCTCTTCTATACTTTCAAATGAGAAAACTACCCGAAGAGAAGTATTTTGCTTATTTCCTTGGGGGACTTTAAACTGATATAAAACACATAATCCACAACTTTAAACCAAATACCCATTTGGATGCCAAGCAAATAGCATGAGATTTAGAAACAGAAAGTGGTGACTATTGTCCAGCAGTTGGAGGGAATTCATGGAAATCCAAAACTTGAAACCAGGGAGGTGCTACAAGATTTTCAAAGGGTGACACAGGTTGGTACAATTGGGAGCACCAAGCTATAACTGCATCAAACAAAGGTAGTCATAACAGTGATAATGTTTTAGTATCTGTTTTCCCTCCATCCTCCAGATTCTTTCTTGCTCATTAGTTACTATCAGCTAATGAACACTGCTAAAAACTTACCTAAACTGCACCAATTTTGCAATAAAAAAGCCACAAAGTTTTCAATCATTCTCCAGATGCGTTTGGCAAGAAAACCAGTACAAAGAAAGGTGTGTGACAACAAAAATTCAAAACTAATTATTTTAACATATTCGATATGGAGTAGGAGAAAAGCACCTGTGCATCCTCTGAGGTTATATCACTAGTTTCAAGTTGATCTGTCAAGGATGTAGAGTTATCTTGATCTTGAGGAATAAGTACTTTATCAGATTCGGCAATCGCAGAAGACAAGGAATCCGAATCATGGGAAGCTTTTAGAGCAAGGGTTTTCCCTGAAAGAGGCCATAAATTATACCAGTAAGGTGTTTTAAAGCCAATCATGTAGAATTTAGTGCCACAAACAAACTAGATTGAACTTTATGTTCATCCAAAGTAAAATTGATATTATCAAATTCTTTGCCTTTTCTATTTTTATTGTTATCACACTGATGTTTTAGTAATTTAAACTAATCAAATATCAATCAATAAATATTTAACTCCAGTTTAACAAGTCAAATGATGCCAATTTCACACAATGATGGTTTAAACCCCTCGTAACAGTACATTCTCAACTTTAAACCCCAAGAAACATTCTGATATTGCAAACAAAAAAAAAAGCATCAAACCCAGATTCTAACAAATAATAAAGCTGAAAATAGAAACGTCCACTTTCCATCCATCCAACAAGTGCAAATCCACATCAACAAAGATCCAAACCCTTTTGAGTTTTGGCCATCTCTAACTCACACAAACACCAACTCACAGTATCTATTGCTAACCCTAATAAATCACAACAAATAAAATAAAATAGACAACAACGTACCATGAAGGATCTCCACGAAGGACTTGTATTTGAGGCGGAGGCCGAAGCGGGTGGAGGAGGAAGATTCAGGGTCTTGGGAGTCGAAGGTGGGGGAGAGGAAGAGGGAGTTATAGGTGTAGATGAAGGAGTGGAGAGGGATACAGTGCTGCGAGAGGAGGGCGAAGTAGGCGTTGGAGGGGTCGTCGAGGAGCGCGGTGGCGAGGAGGCGGCGAGTGGCGAAGATTAGGGCTGGGGAGGCGCGGAAGGTGCATTTGGAGTGGATGAATTTGTTTTTGAAAAGAGGGGACAAAGGGAGGGTGAGGTTGAAGGAGGGGTCAGCGTGGATGTAGATGTTGAAGAGGTTGGAGGGGGTGGAGGAGAAGAAATGGTCCCATAAGGAGGAGAAGTGGAGATCGGAGTTAGTGAGGAAGAGGAAGGCGATTTTCATAGAGGGGTTTTTGGAGGAGAGGTGGAAGAACTTGTTAGGGTTATTGGAATTGGAATTGGAATGGGGTGAGGAAATGGCGCGCTTGAAGAGGTTGATGTCATCAAGTTCATCGCTGGGGGAAATGTGGAAGGAGTGGGCTCCCTTCGGAGGGAGGATGCACTTGAACAACTCTGACAGCTTCTATACTTGATTCCAGGTTGGATATACCACAAAATAACTTATAAAGCTCTCCATCCTGCAGAAAAGGATGATATCATAACATCCATTAGATAACAATGATGCAATTGTGAAACCTCAAATATAAAAACTATCTATCAGAAGCACACCTTCACATCAATTTCACGTGACCAGCCTGTTTATAAGGAACATGTTCCTGGTGGGTCCACTTCTACAAATAGGTGGCCAAGTCCAAAAACAAAAGGCCTTGCCCTACTCATAGCCCTATTGTGATGGACCCTGGATCCTTGTAGGTGATTTGAATGAGATTCTTCATCCTTTTGAGGTCTTTAGAGGTAATTTCATTGTTTCTCACTCCCTTATTTTCTGCCTAAATAAATTATAGATTTTCACTTGTTGGTGGTAACTAATTAGTCTTCAATTTCAAAAGGAAATTTCTTTTTTTTGAAACAATCAAAGAATAGATATTATATATTCCCTTGGGCGCATATCAGATGGGCACTAGGGGTACCCAAGCAACCCAATACACAAAAGCCAAATAAATCTATAACATCCTTATAAACCAGGCACTTACAATATAGCAGCAACCAACAAGTAATCCTTATAACAACAATATGATCAGTATTCTTGGGGAAAATGTGAACAGAAATGAAAGAAGCATCACCTCCCTAACAGTCCAAAGAAATCAGAACTTAGGAAGATGAACAAATTTATGGGATGACATCAGAAAATTCAACAGCAAAAACCCATAATAGTAAAAAAATTCCACAATAGTCAATTAAAACAAACTAAACAGCATTCAATGTAGCTAACAACCCATAAAGAAGAGCAGCTACAGGAGGCTAAAGCAGGTACAATTTTTTTGAAAGATTAAATTCAGGTACTACCATGACTGCATGCAAGATTAAATTCAAAGACGGTTATATGTCGAATGGCTTAGAGGCTTCATGTTGGTGTTCTTTAAAGCTCTCTTCATATCTTCTTTTATTACCTGTCCAGATAATTAATGGTTCATGACAGCAATTTACAATTGATTGTCAAATATTATAGACCAGTTGAGTGCTTCAATTAAATCCTAAGTTTATTTAAAAAAAATAGTTACTACCCTTTTACAACAAAGATCCAACATAAACTAACATCATAATCCACTCAAATAAGTAAATTGAGCATAGACTCATTGTGAGGGGAAACCCTTGGAAGTTTTCTCTCCTATTGGACTTTTCTTTTCATCCCATTCAAAAATATCTCTCAAGCATAGCTTATTTATATTTTAAAAGCTAGCATTCGTTAATAAAATAGTTTTTTGTCAAAATATTCTAATATTTTTATTTGTATTGATATAGAAACTCAAAAAATAAAAAATTATAAAACTAGTAACCACAGTTCACTACCATTAGTATAAGCTTTTAAGTGACACTGTTTTTTACTACCCAAATCTCCATATCAATCGCTGGCATATATTTATTCTTTCACACTCAAATTAAGGCAGTGGATACAGGCATCACAAGTTCACAACCTGCT
>PYAF01002033.1:252916-264029 GCA_007407185.1 Glycine tomentella | reverse complement strand
TGATCTCCAATATTGGAAGTCTTCATAAAATTCTTCAGGCTGAACTCCTGCAATAATAAAAATAAATTCATGAAAAGGCAAAGCAGTACAAAAAGGAAATGAAATTTAGAGGGGAAGAAGCAAGGAGAAAGACATAAGCAGAAAGCTATTAAGAAACAATACTTTCCATGAATTTTAAGTTCAGCTGAGCTCAAAAAGTCAATGTTAGAAGGCAAAGGACAGCAGTTCATACAGAAGCTAAATGATATTCACGCAATGCACAATGAACAATGAGTGAAGATAACATGTTAAGATCCGAATAGGAACCCCTTACATTCTCTACATTTTGAAGAAAACCGTTCAGTTTCCCCCTTCCCACAATAATGGCCATGGCCAAAATGCGACCAGCATTGTCCATTCTTCTCCTCCTCTTCCTCCTCTCCCCCTCCGCGGCGGAGATAAAGTCCCTGAAGATAAACTCCGACACCCGCCCCATGATCCTGTTCGAGAAATTCGGGTTCACGCACAATGGCCACGTGTCCATCGCCGTCTCCTCGGTCTTCGTCGGCGTGCTCTCCTCCGCAGTGCAACCAGATTCCTCGCGCCTGGGTTTCTTCCTCCTGAACGAAGAAGCCCTCCTCCAGGTCCTGATGGAGATCCAGCAGAACCCTTCGTTCTGATAGGAAATAGATGAAGAACAATGAACAATGAGTGAAGATTGAAGAAATAGATGAAAGGAAACGACACGTTGCTTACTACTTTCGCTGCAATGTTGGCTATATGTTCTTCCTCAAAGACAAACGCGTTATTCGTGAGGGAGCTCTGCAATGGAGTTAGGGATTTTTGTGAAAGGGGCGCAGAGAAAGGGTTCCCAAATTTAATTTGTTTTATTTCAAAAAGCATCAAAGTCGGTTGTTATCAAAACCGACTTTGAAACATGGAAAACAACGACGGTCATCTTATAAACCAACGTTGTTCTTGTATTAATGATGAAAAAATTACAAGATTGCCACCGGCTGAGATACGACAACGGGTTTTTAACAACCAACGTCAACTGCGCGTCGTAGAATATGGCTTTTGTAGTAGTGATGAGATAACTAATTAAGGGTTTTAAAGGAGTTTTTATTGGTTTGGTGGTTAATAAGTAATGTATACACATTCCCCCAACTCTGGATTTACAGTTAAAAGAAACAGAAAACTAAAAGAAAAGTTTACCATGAAGAGGGATTGAAATTATTATAAAAAACTAATTTTGTTGACATAAAGTATCAACTGACACCAATTATTGTACCTATAAATAGATCTAAACAATTGCTTAATGATTTGTAGGTTCATGAAAGTCACCATCAATTCTTAACAAATTTCGTTCAAACCACTACCTGTAAATTCCGAACACATGCTTTAGCGACAAATGGAAATAAACATTTTATGTGTGTATTAAATCTACATTTAGTCATGCCATTCAAATTACTTTGGAACAAATTGTTAAAATAATTTTCCGCAATATGACACAAGTTCTGGTGATCATATGAAATTGTACCATCTCCTGCAGTTAGGGAAGTGATTTTATTCTTCTTATTGCGAGAAGTGGTTGAGGAGTTGAATAATTTGGAGTTGACATCTCCGATCTTGAGCCAAAAAAATCTTTGATCTTTGCTTCCAATAAAGCCCTTCCTTGGCAATAAGGCTGGATAGTTTCTCGCTAACTTGAGCATTTATGATTTATGCACTAAAATAATTAAGGTTATTTTGGTAAAATATAATTCATGCAATGACCAATTAGAATAACATCTTATATATAAAAATGAATAAGGAAATATCTAAATAATATATTAAAAAAAGGGATGGAGGGAGTGTAATATTCGTTGAAAAAATATTTTCATTAAGTTAAGAAATTGTATCATCAAATACATAATTATTTTTAACTATATACTTTATATAATATAATATACACTCCCTGTATTTTAAAATATTAGTATTTTTAGGTTAGGCATACTGATTACAAAACATTCAGTTGATATAAATTTAGATAAAAATATCCTTAGTTTTTCAACTACTCTTGGCATGCATTATTCCACTATCTACCAATAATAAATACATTCCATCCTTTAGGCCTCCACCAACATATTTTTATGACAAATTTCTTTTTTAAGGCTAGTATTTATTAATCTTCTTAATTACATGTAAGAATATTATAAAAAAAAGCTTTATAATGTTAAAAGAATTACTATTTTGAAATAAAAAAAAGAAGCTAAAAAGACTATTATTTTGAACTGGTAATAGTAATTTCAATAATAGCAATAATAATAAACAAAAACCTTCATGTTCAAGGATGTCACAATTTTTTATAACAAAAATCCATGTGCTCATGGTAAAAATATATTATAAAATATTGAGTAAATAGTTTATTGTTATTTAATAAACATATTTTGAAATTTCAAATTAACCAAATTAGGGTTGTTGTTTAATGAAAATATTTTTAATATAAATTATATTGTAATTAAAAAATTGTAAAAAAATCATATTTAATTATATTGGTTAAGTTTGGGATTTAAATTGTAGTAAAAAAACATTTGAATTATTGAAAATTTAATATTGAAATTCAATTTAGAGATAAAGATGTTGAAAAGAAAAAGAGAAGAAATATTGAGAATATCTAATAAAGAAAATGGGGAGAGTGAGAATCTCATTTTCCAAATCATGTATTCTTATAAGTAGATATGGTAGTGAAAATTTTAATGAATCAAATATTTTTCAATCTTAAATGCGTATTTTCTATTTATTATGGAAAAAAAACAAAAAAGTAATCACCAATAATATTGGATTGAATGTGGAAGCAAACTTGTATTCATATGAAGAAACATATTTATATTCTTTCATTCTTTAAAAGAGACAAGCCTAATATGTTGATTTTGTAAACCATATCATAAAAACAAAAGCATTTTAAATTTTATTTGACATTAGAAAGACACTCCATACTATTATGAGATAACTAATTAAGTGCTTTAAAGGAGTTTTTATTGGTTTGGTGGTTAATAAGTAATGTATACACATGCCCCCAACTCTGGATTTACAATTAAAAGAAACAGAAAACTAAAACAAAAGTTTACCACGAAGAGGGATTGAAATTATTATAAAAACTAATTTTGTTGACATAAAGTATCAATTGACTCCAATTATTGTACCTATAAATAGATCTAAACAGTTGCTTAATGATTTGTTGGTTCATAAAAGTCACTATCAATTCTTAACAAATTTCGTTCAAACCACTACCTGTAAATTCCAAATACATGCTTTAGCGACAAATGGAAATAAACATTTTACGTGTGTATTAAATCTATATTTAGTTATGCCAGTTATATCCCTCTACAAAATCTTCTATTATAAAAGCACCAAACAAGACCATCGTATGTACACCAATTTATCTAAACAATTGCTTTAATTTTCAACAAAGACCAAATCTCCATCATGGTCAATCCATTGTCTTCTTCTCATATGGTATGCAATATATATACTTTTTTTCACTCTTACACTACCTAATTTTTTAATCATGTGTTTGAGTTATATGTAATTAAGCTTACCTTAAAAGAATAACATCATAGACATAAGTCCTAACTAATTTTGTGACACTACTTGTTTATGTGCAGGTTAATATGAAGCTTATCTCTAATGTAATGATACTTTCATTCTCAATACTATTGTTGCTACCAAGTACATCATGTTCACTATATCAAAAGCCTGAAAATCATATCAAGACAGCTACTTTTGTATCTGGGAGTTTTGAAATGGGACCAGGATCAATTGCAGTAAAAACATTTGAGAATATAAATTTTCCAAAGGGTCATGTTGGAATTAAGAGCTTTGATGCCGAACTAGTTGATCAAGAAGGGAACTCTATACCTTCGTATGAAACTTACCTTCATCATTGGTTTGCAATAAAGTACCATGAAAATATTACTATGTCACCTAATCCTAAGCTTCGTCGTCCCGAGGATGCTTTTTTCCAAAGAAATGAAGGCACATGTAATGGTGGCATTCTTCCACATTATTGGGGATTTGGAGTTGAATCACGAGGAACAACCTCAAACGTTCCCGATCCTTTTGCTATAGAACAAGGTAACCCAACTAAAATTAAAAATGGATATGAAGAGAAATGGTTGCTCAACATCATGGCCATTGATACACGTGGTGCAAAAGATAAGAAAGCTTGCACTGAATGTAGATGTGACCATATGAATCTCCCGAAGGACTTTTATAATGTCACAAGGGATATACATAACCAACCATTGACTACAAATTATAAAGGAGGTCTCTTTTGTTGTCATGACAACTTACAATGCAAGCAAAAAAAGGGTTTTCAAGGTTCAAGGAGAATGGTTTCCTTAAGATACAAAATTAGTTGGGTTGATTGGAACATATACCAAATACCAGTTAAGGTTTACATTCTTGATTCCACCGACAGAGTGAGCTCAAATGGTTCCAAAATAATTCATGATTGTCAGGTAGATAAGTTTTTCAAGATAGTACTTTATGAAAAAAAAAAAACAATAGACTTTTCAATCTCTATTAGAGTGAGTGAACAAAAGTAAATTCTTAATTCCTTGTAGGCAGAGTATACCATTCCAGGAACTGGTGGTGGCGATTCTCCTCATGTCCAAAAAGCAAACATCCCAATGGAAAAAGGAGGTTATATCATTTATGGCACTACTCATATGCATTCAGGTGTTGTAAATGCAACTTTATATGGACAGGTGATGAACACTATTTAGCGTCATTCTTATAAACCATTTGTGATTTGTTACGTATTAATTTTTGTGAAACTTTTTGTGCATGATTTTTTATTCAATAAGTTTTCTATTCCATATCATTGTAAAAGGTCATATATAACAATGCATCTTCAACTCTAAAATTTATGTTCTCTTATCATTTAGGATGGAAGGACTTTATGTACATCAACACCAAAATATGGAACAGGAAAAGAGGCAGGAAATGAGAAAGGTTATGTCATTGGAATGTCTGTTTGTTATCCACAACTAGGTTCAATCAAGATTCATGATGGTGAAATTTTGACCCTAGAATCTAGATATAAAAATGAGTTTCGTACTAGAGCTATGGGACATTTCTACATCTATTTGGCAGAGGAACTACCACAATGATATTAAAAATGTGATTTAAAATTATTCATGTCCCCTCACTTAGTGCTTTATTTTATTTTGTGATAGTTGGTTCATGACAACATAAACATCAACACTCCTTTAGTCCATATCCAAATGTGAAGTTCTTTTTCTTTTCTTTTTGTATGCCATCATATGGTGCATAGAAGAGGAATGAACAAAAGACAATATTGTTTTTCATTATTAAGAAAAGGTAACGAAGATAAAATATGAGCTTGTTTTATAGCAATTGTTATTAAACGTTGTTGTTTTAAAGTCAATCTATTTACGCGTCTGGATAATATTTTTCCTTGTTCACTAATAAATTGACTAATTAAACCCATGTTTTTATAATCAATTCGGTCCCCCGATTGGATCGGGGGCAAACGCCTAAGAAAAGATCGCTTGGATTTAATAAAGAGTCGCTTAGATTTTTCCATGGTTTATTTATCCCTATTCCAAAAATCACATTTATTATAAAAAATACAATAAAGGATTTGTTTTTTTATTCTGACTTTTCTTTTTTAATATATGTTGTTATTTTTTTAATATATGTTGTTATATACTGATTAATTCAACTTTAAATTATAGAATACAGATAGATCTATCTATATAGATACGAAAAATAGATCATTTTACATGTTAAGTTCTTTGGTTCGAAGGGTAACACACAAGCGATCAATTTGATCTATTTCTTTATTTCTGCGTGAATTTTTTTTTCTTTTTATTTGATATTCAAATGTTTGGTTGTTTAAAGGAGAGTTATGCATTTTGTTCTAAACATGTTTTTGTATGAACAAATTTCAAATTGAAATCACAAACTAATTCTTTAGGTCTTTGTAAATAACATATTTTTTAATTAGTTATCCTTTTATAGTTATAATTATAATTTTATCATACAGTTAGTTATCTACTTGAACATTTTCTCTTACTTTTGAACAAGAAAAGCTCAACATTATTTGTCATTAGCAGCATAATAAAGATGGTGACAACGACAATGTATTAAAATAATATAGATACATATTTTTATTATCATATTCAAAAATTAATTTAAAAGAGGATATTTTTATAAGAAAAGGATTGCAAAAGTATCATGATAAAACCCTATCCTTCCAACTATGTTGGCACTATAGAGGCAATCAATCATATGCACGCATACCAAATTTATTCATCAAAATAGGAAATAACAACAAACATTGGGGGACATAAAACCAAATTCATGCTAAAATATTACACTACAAAAAAAAATGGTTTAGTGACCGACAAACTCGGTCGCTATATCATTAAATTCGGTTGCTACATTTGAGAAACGGAAAGAGAGACCGAAACATGCGTGTTCCATAAACTCATCAATATAGCGACCGAAGAATCGATCGCAATATCTAAAATTTGGTGACTACGTATTTGGTTGCTATTTTGCTTGGGAGCAACCGAAACATTTAGCCGCTAATAAATACTTATATTTAAATACAAATAAAGCAAATAAAAATTTGGTCGTTGATATTATAATTCAAAATAAATTGAAAATAAGATCGGTCGCTAGTTCGGTCACTATGTAATAAATAATTTAAAATATAAAATAAATTAAAATGAAATTTGGTCGCTAATTTTGTTGCCTTTTAATATTTCATTTTTAAGTATAAGATAAATTAAAAATACAATTCAATCACGCTATTTGGTAATGAATTTTAAAATAAATTGAATTGGTCACAGATTCGGTCGCTAAACAAAAATATGGTATTTTTTTCCTTTCATTTATTACATTTAGACCTTCTTAATAATTATCGACTATAAATAAAAGTGAATATTCATAATGTGTAATATATCTAATAACAAAGTTCTAATTTAAAGAATGATAATGTGCAAATTCGAAGTTTTCTAAAGTTTAACAAAATGCAATGTCGAAGTTTAATAAAGTTTAAATCCATGACTAACATGACATTAATGAAACTAAAATAAACAATAATCAGGAGTACATGATCCTTTGACATGTCATGAGGATGATCAACCTAAGCATTGGCAACATGATGTTCAGTTCCATCCGCTGTGGTAATCGATGGACTAGGAGTTGACATGATAAACTGAATATGCAAGTGTTGTAATATATGTTGCATTTGCTCATTTTGACAAGATTAAAATGATAGGAAAATATAAATAAGGTAATGTTTAAGTAGGCAAAGTGTAGAAAACTTAGAGAAGTTAAAAATAAAAGTGTAAAGCTCAAATAAATATAATTATGAGTCTCCTTATATTTTAAAATTAACTATATGAGTCTAAAGCTGATTCTAACCTTTGACTGATAAATTTTAAACGTTAATTAGACTAGAAATTTGACCAATATTTTGTTAACAAATAAGAACTTAAAAATATACTTGAGGAAAACTAGAACCATGATCTGTAAAGTAAGTTGCAGACTCCTTAATATATAAGTTTATAAAAATATAATAAATTAAAAAAGAATATCACCCTTGACAAGATGCTTTTAAACAAGTAAGGAATCCTCTTGTTATGTATAAGTTAATTGTTATAAATTAAAAATATAATCCTCTATCACCAGAGTATAAAAGAAAATAAAAGTGCATAAATTGAATGATATAATTGTAACCGGCAAAATCAAATTGCATAATGCAGTAAAATATATCAAACTTGTATTTCAAATGCTAACCATTGGAAGGCATAGTTCTTAATTATATTAATGTCTCATAAATTATTTAATTCTTATGTTGAGAAAATATTTTTTCCCCTTCTGAAAGGTAATCTAAGCTAAACATGGGGCTCCTTCATATTTATTTTGATATTTCTTACTTTTTTTTACGAGTTGTCTGCTTGGAAATTTCCAAAGAGTTTACTGTTTTCTAGGAGTTGTTGAGATTTCTATTAGAGATAGACAGGTAAAGAATTGAACTTTGGGTGTTGTGTGATGTGATTATTACTTGGTGTCACTTTGCTGATTCCATTCTCTTTGTTCTTCTAGGAGCTAAAATTTACAGATAAAATGAGTTTACTCATCTTATATTATTTAAAAAAAATAAAAATCTCTTACAGTAGTATTCTAAACAATACTGTTCATGTGCTTTTTATTGTAAAAGAAAATCACAAAAATAATTAATAGAAACTCAAGAAGTTTTACGTTCAAACAAATTGACAAATAATAGATTATAGAGCTAATGTTAGTTAAAGTCAAATGCTTAATCTGACCTCATTTCCTTAATATAGAGAACATAAAAATCGGAGAGTAAAACTCTCTTCGACCTCACCTTTTTTTTTTTATAAAAAACAAGATTTTATTCCTTTAGTAGTCAAGCCCGTGACAAGCATATATACAGCCCAACAAAGCTCCGGTTCATACACCTAATTTCTAGATTTATAATGCATATGGAAGTTGGTGAAGTTATGGTGTTGCTAATGTGGCTATTAATATTAACATCAATCAGGCTGTGTTAATTTATTTTTAGGTTGAACAATGAGAAGGGACCCCAAAACAAATAAAATAAACAAAAATATACGTAATGAAGTCTCAATCATCGTTTTCTTTGTTGGTTTCTATTTTATTGCCATTCTTTTAGACAAAGATCCAAAGTGCAAGAAACCAAATGAAAAAACTAAAATAATTTTGGTGCCTAATATAAAAGGATAAGAGCTTGCATCCATAACAGTATTGCTCTCTGCTTAGTCTTTTAAGTCTTCAAAATATTCAAGCACGTGATACAAAAACAGTCAATCAAAATAACTAATGCTAGTTTTTTAAAACAAATCATGTCCAAACTATTTTAAAATATCTTTTAGTTTAAAAATATATTCAAATTCAAACACATACATTTATTATCTACTCCTCGGTCAGCAACATATTAGTATAAGAAGTAAAACTCGCAGTTACAAAAGCATTGAAGAAAGACACAACATAAATAGAGATGTTATTAAACGCCAAGTACATACACATTGCACACATAATTTAATTGACACAACATTTGCAAGTATGTGAATTGAAACCCGTATATTTCAATCAAAAAGCTAGCATTTGGAAACAAGGACTATGGTGAGACTCTTTTAGACCTTTTATTGACAACTCACAGTTCATGCTACTACACGAAGACGAAGGTCTCCTTCATCAAAAGGACATGCATGCTTCAATATGATTTTTTTCAACTGCAACGACATTTTCTTCTCACAAAAATAGCCTTGTCTTTTCTAATGAGTTTCTCTCCTCACATACATGGCTATGTATTGAAAATGGTCAAATACTACTTTGGTGATTCCTCACTTTAAAATGTAGCCTTCTTTTCCCATATGGCACATGCATGAATTAGTGTAATTCCATATCACCAATACGAATTGCTTGATTTAGCAATTTGATTTTTTCTTCCTTTTCTTATACCAATTCTCATAAGAAATTGAAAAGTCGGATTAGCTTAGATGATTAAAATGAAAAAGAACTAAAGGAGTGTTGAACCACCCTACTTGATTATCACATTGCTCTGTTTTTATTCTTCTGAAATACTGAAATAGGGATTCAGCATTCACATAGTCACTCTCTCACTCTTATGACTCTATGCAACCTATATGGTAGTTCCATTGCATTGTTTTCATTGTTTTAAAAATACATAGATAGTAAGATGATGCTTGGTGTGTCTGTTTTGGTATAATGTTTGGTTTTCTTTGGTCTATCATATTGAGGTTGGCCACTAGTATGACAGATAGTGAACTATGTCTGATACATGTGTAAGGGATTGGATTTGAGTTGCAATATTTCTCAAGTGGTAGTCTGTACCTTAATTTCTCAATGTGGTCGTATAAGAATTGAGTGTCTAATTGCATTTACTCGTTAAGATTCATTGTCCTGTGATTTCCCATTCAAAATCACTATTTATTACTAAGAAAATATTAAAATAAACCTTACGATCATTTCAATGTGTCTGATGATGTAGAGACTTTCTTACAAAATCTTCCACTTTGTTGTTCCGTGTTCCCTTTACTTTTCAATATTTAAATCAAATGAAAGTTCTGAAGTTTTGTTTAGATATTATTCATTTTGGTTCAAGACAGGCAGTGGATCTTATGGGATGATCATGAATTCTTTTCAAGACAGCCTAAGTTGCTATGCCTCCCACAACTTACAAAATAACATCAATGGACACTGCACCAACGACACAGCATGGAAGCATTCCAAACTGAAAAATGGTTTCACCTTGTTCTTTGTTACACTTAAGGTAGGTTAGTTATGTTAACCTTTTTTAAAATCTTATGTGTTTATGCTTCTTTTTGGTGTTATTACCTAATTGGTAATTAGAACAATTTATTATCCACATATGAATTTGGATGCTTTGGGAATTAAAATTGAGGTCCAAGCTTTCATAAGTCTTAAATCTTAACATTAATTTGAGATGTCCTCTTTAAAATTCTATTATTATACAAGTTAATAACAGTTTCCTCTGTGGACTCCAATCCTATGTTTCTATAAACTTATTATGGTAATTTGAAACAATTTATGCCACTAAAATTGTGTTACTTTGTGATGCTTGATGATCTGTGTTAATTTCATCTTCAGTATGATGTTGCAATTCTCCACACGTCATTTGCAAGGATTTTGGGTCCACCTAAAGCATTATCACCTTCGGTAAGATGCTTCTATAGTATTATTAGTTGTTAAGTGACATAATCGTTAGTTTTATCACTTAATGCCATTTTCTTGACCATTTAAGGTTGGTAAAGGAGGTGAACTCACTCATGATGAGGCAACAATTATCAGCGGAGCACTAGACCTCACAAAGAAGGTAGCTACTACTGATTTGGAGAAAGGCATTATGAGCTCTTTCCATTTATCTGTAACAAAGAGTTAAACAATTATCATTTCCTTAAGGCAAAAGAACCAAAAGGGTGTTTTTTTAAAAAATATTTACCGATAAGGTGCGCTTTCGAAACTATTTGCAATTCTGGTGCAGCGGGGGGGCTTATTTACCAAAATGGTGCTGTGCAACATGCCT